>CM076569.1:392418760-392556260 GCA_034641835.2 Pinus albicaulis | reverse complement strand
ATCTCAATGTTCATCATTAGTGATGACTCCCTTATGCCAATCATATTGGACTATTTAATTACAATATATTTTTTCCTATATATTAATTTGGTCAAGCACAACACATCATAAATTATGTTTGTGTGCACTTACTTGATGCTAAATATATAATTTTTAATAAGATGTATTACTATTGAGACCTTTATCATGTGGTTTAACATGTTATGGTTATTTTCACTAGTCATAAACTATGGTTATTAGTGTGATGAAGCACAACATAAACTATGTTTATATGCACTTGCTTGATGTTAAATGTTTATTACAGTGTATTATATTTGGGACCTTCTTTATTTGTCTATTTTTAATTGATTTCGATGTTTTATTAATTAAATAATTAATTAATTAATTAGATAAAACTAGTTGTTATTAATGGAATTTAATTTTCAAAGTCAAAAGGGTAGTTTGGCCATCTCTACATCTATTTATACTCAACATCTTGATCTGGTCCTGATCTCTCACACTAGGGTGGACAAAATTCTTTGACATGTGATTATTACTAAAAGAATTCTATATACACAATGAATCACATAAGCCAAAAATAAAATAAAATTATTACATTATATTTACATATTTTCAATTAATTTAAATTTTTTATTAGAATATATATTAATACATTATGTCTTTTATATGCATATTATCTATAACTTATGGGATTAGTAAGTTGTTTCATTAAAATGTTGTAGTCAAATGAGAAAAAGAAAAAAACTAAATTTTATTATATTGCCTCATCAAAATTTTAAGTAAATTTATCTAAATTCTGATTTCAATAAAATATTAATAAATAAATTCAAATTTTTAAGTAAATTTATTTAAATTCTGATTTCAATAAAATATTAATAAAGTAATTTATTTAATAATAATAATAATAATAATAATAATATATAATTGTGAAAAAATGTATACATATATTATTAAATATGAGATGATATTATGTTAAAGTTATTTTTCAATTCACAACCCACCAAAACAAAAATAGGAAAAGCAAATATAAATTTATATCATAATTAAACTCAGCCCCTTTATATGTTTTTTTAAAATTGGCCGTTTTCATACGTCTTTATAAAGCAACATCTACATCTGTAGTCATTTAATAATTTTTGTCCAATTAAGACTTATGTCATGGATGTTTGAAGCATTCAAAACCTCTTTTGAATGCTTCAAACGGTAAACGTTTTGTGTAAGAGCAAGCATCAAAATTAAATATTTAACCACAATAAATGCGTTTTTTTATGTCGTCCATTAAATCAGCCTCTTCAACCTTATAAACAAAGCACATTAATAATCATCATTGAAATTTAAATGAGACTCCGATATAATAATAATATAGAAATTGTATTTTAAAAAGTAAGAGGAAACATTGGTGTACCAAATATTAAATTAGGTAATTCCGTGGAAGCTCGATGCATGGGGTGAAAGGCACTTATGGTTAAATATGTGGTGGCTTTAGGTTTCATCAACACGATAATATTACTGGAAAGATTTAGTTTTCAAATTAGCAATGGTTATCATAAAGATTTAGATGTCAAATTATTAATAAATAGTTATTATAAGTTGATTTATTATTATTATTTAAGAAAAATCAAGTTATATGCAATTACTTGTTAGTAGGGATATGTTTTCATTCCTACAAAATGTTTGGGTTTTATAGATAAGTTTTCACTCCTACAAAATGTCTGTGAGTTTTAGAAATAAGTTTTCACTCCTATAAAATGTCTCTGAGTTTTAGGTAATTAATATATTTTCTAGATAAAAAATTCTTAGATAAAAAGAATTAAAAGTAAACCTTATTATAAGTTTAGAGTTTGAAATTAATTAAGATGCAATGAGTGGTAAATAAATTGTTCAGAAATCATGAGAAATTTTTGACTTACAACTATTCTCTCATAAAAATAATAACATACTTATGATAATATTAATTAAGATGCAATGAGTGCTAAATAAATTGTTCAAAAATCATGAGAAATTTTTGACTTACAACTATTCTCTCATAAAAATAATAACATATTTATGATAATTGAATCCCAAAAAATAATATCAATGCGAAAACCCTAATCTTGAAAATTGATCAAAAAACAAAATTCACATATCTTGTGAATTTGAATTGGTCAAAAAGCGAAGTTCATTATCTCTACATCTAACTCTAAAATAATCATTTGTTATAGAGCGAAGTTCATTATTTCGTCGCTACTGTACATCTAACTCTAAAATAATCCCATTTGCAGTGGAGAGAAGAATGGCCAAATTTTAGTATAGCGTAATTTCACCATGGGTGAAATCTTCCCCGGGGTTTTCGCTTCTTACGATCGAAACCCTAAAGAAATCCACAAAGTATCTGATTCGATCAGTTCTTTCCCAGACTTTTGGTTTCTTCATCCAAAACCCAAAAGATCCAAAAGGTGTCTGATTCGATCAGATCTTTGTCTTTGATATCATTAAATTTCGACAGATCACTGAAAATAACGCGATTTAATTGCCCTGATAAAGCTCCCAACAAACTGCAAAAGATCCAAAAGGTCTCTGATTCGATCAGATCTTTGTCTTTGATATCATTAAATTTCGACAGATCACTGAAAATAACGCGATTTAATTGCCCTGATAAAGCTCCCAACAAACTGCAGGATATTCATGAAGGAAAAACAATGTTTGGACGTAAATGAAAGAGGAATTCTCTGAAAAATCGGCCATTTAATAAAGGTAGAAATGTTACCAAAAAGGGTTTTGCCAATTTTAAATCGATGCAGAATTTTGAAATTTAAATCAAAGCTTCGGTTCAATGAGAATTATGTTTCACCCGATCCCAATTCCATTGCAGCACGATAGGTTTAAACGACCGAAGCCACAAAAATAACGGCCGAGTCCGGCCGCATAGGAGATAAATAAATTCCACTCAGATTTACTTACTGCTATCATTCAAACAGCAAGCAGGCCCTAAAAATGCTTTGCGCCCACTCTCAGAGCCAAAAACTCTACTAAAAGTAAAAAGGGAAAAATCTTTGTATATTTTAAAGCCGATCTTTACATTAAAAAGACACAGAAAAATATGTATACAAGTAGGTAAGCAGGCCCTAAAAATGCTTCGCGCCCACTCTCAGAGCCAAAACCTCTATTAAAAGGAGAAAAGGAAAAATCTTTATATATTTTAAAGCAGATCTTTACATTAAAGAAACAACAGAAAAATATGTATACTAGTAGGCAAGCAGGCCCTAAAAATGCTTTGCGCCCACTCTCAGAGCCAAAAACTCTATTAAAAGGATTAAAGGAAAAATCTTTATATACTTTAAAGAAGATCTTTACATTAAATAGACAGCAGAAAAATCTGTATACTAGTAGGCAGCGAGTCATGGCCGTATGGGAGACTGAATTCCAATTACATTTAGTTACAAGTAGCATCAAAAGTGACTCAGCCAAGAGCTCTACCCAGAAAATATTAAAACTGTATATATTTACAGGAGAAACCCTAATGGCCTCAGTGCCCGCAATAAATAAACCCTAATGGTCGATGTGGCCTTTCCAGGGATGCAAATCTTGCAAGGGGAAGCCATCATCCTGGTTCCGGATCCTTTTGAGGGCCTCGAGTATTTCAGCAAAGATCACCCTTTTTATCCTTCCCCTCTTCGGCGGAGGAGCCCTTGCCGTCCTCTGGGCTCTGCCAGTGCCAGTAGCAGGTTCTGCCATGGCTTCATAATAATAATCTCCTGCTTGTTTCTCCATTATTCCGAATCACAGTCTGCTTGCCCAACTTTTTAGCTACCACTCCCGGATTGTATGATATGCTAGCCAAGCAAAGCTGTAGTAGAGCAAGATGCAAGTGACTGCTGTCAGGGGGCCTGCTATTTATAAAAAGCTGGAAGAAGCTGGTTGGTTTGAATTTTTATTTTTACTGTTTATTATCTTCTGATTCCTATATGAAACTTGGGCAGGAAGGAACTCATCCACTGCAGCCTGGAGTATATACCTGTAGTATATTTGGAGGGAGTTGCGTAAATTTTGATCTTTTTGTAATAATTTCAAAAGATCTTGCACATTGTGATGTTGATAGCCCAGTGATTGGCTGGCAAACTTCTACAACTTGCTCAGACAGAAGCATATATGTGGGAAGATACATTGAATGACATCTAGCACGTGAGTGACAACAGTCCTTGTGCATAAGCGAAAAGATGTGTTTACTAACTAAAATTAGTAAGACATTGAAATTTATGCAAACTTTGTATGCATTCGAGGTTTTGAAAATCATATCTCCAAACAATAAATTAATTAGTAGGTAAATGATGTTAAATTAATCAATATAGAGAAAATGTGTAGGTAAATGATGTTAAATTAATTAATATAGAGAAAATGTTTTTCTAAAATATAATGTGAAAATTTATCATAATTTAGTTGTAGTTGTTAAACTAGTTAGGAGGACAATCATTATTGGTTAGTATTGGCAAATGCAGGTAGACTTGTCACAATTATTCAAAGAAAATCATATCCGACAGGTTTTTACTCTTGCAAGATGTCTCTGCTGATCCATAAGAGGGTGGGGCAGGTTTTCACTCTTGCAAGATACCTCTGGTGATTTGTAAGGGGGCGAGTTTTAACTTCTTTCCTTAAGTCAGAGGAACACGAGCTCTTAGTCAAGAAAAATGTTTTTCATGAGCTTAATGTTAAAAATAAATATTGCCTTATTATTTTTTTTAAATTCGATAATTTTATTTGTGATTTAAATGATCTTTCTTGTAGTGATATTGATAGGTTTTCACTCCTACGAGATGCCTCTATAATACTCTTAAGTGTCTTATGATAAATTTAAAATATGGGCTTGATTCATGTTTATATGAAAGAGGCTCTTTTATTCAACTAAATGACTTCGATATTGATATTTATAGAGCTTACATCTAGTCCACATGCTTTAATTCTAGAAAGTCACTTTCTTCCAAACTTTAACATTATTTAGATGTATATCTCTAACATGGTGATAGGTTCATCTAGCTCCTAAACTAAATAATACTCCAATTACCTTGCAACTTCGAGGTCCCTTTCCCACAATATAGAGTGTGCTAGCATCAACTTTGCACTAAGACAATTCACCATATTCCTTGGGAACACCATAAGTAAAATATGTTCCTAAGAATTTAAAACTAAGGGCCATTTTATATTCATATGCTCTCCTTACTATGAGATCACATGATGGTTCTTTTGTATCTCGAGAGTTCACTTGGTTCCTTCTAAATATTCGTGGCTTAAATTAATCCTCTTCCTTCCAAGGATGTTCAACCTTCAATGACAACTTACCATGGACTAGTTCTTAATACTAAGATATGACATGTTAATTACCTCACCATGTTGATTACCTCTTACTCCATGGAAGATCTTCCATGTGGGGATTATGGTAAAATAGTATTTGAAGGGATAAAATTTGTCTCCCCTATTGAGTGGTTATCCCTCCCATGGTAGAGAGTGTTGGTTGTTCATGTTAAACTTATAATAGTTTTTCCTTGAGATGATTCACAAATAAAAGGCGGCATTACAAATTTATGAATAAAAAATTATCTTTTTGGGTCATTTCTATTGAATTGTTAATGTAATGGACTTGGATGACTCCCCTAGCCATAGAGGCACTCCATTAAACTTTCTTTGCTTCATTTTGTCACAATCATCTACAACATTCTACACAAGAATTAAAATTTTTTTTTACCAAGGACACTAACCAGTAACAGATATTTAACCTGGTGTAAATGTCACCACCATTATGCAACATATATATAAGTATATATATATAGTGCATACATACATCAGCACGTACATAATTAAGATTATAACATTTCTCAATTATATGTAAAGCCCTACACGGTGGTACATACATATATTTATAATCCAATATGGTACTAACATACAAATAGCACTATAAATTAAATTCACGTGTCAGGTTTCATCGTATGCAACCTCTATAATTTACAAGGTGTAATCTCTGTACTAAACTCAGAATTCGAACTTCAATGAACACATTTAATTTCTGAATTGTAAGTTATCGTTTTTTCCACGGTTTTGGATATGTCATAAGGGTATGATCCCCTCGTTAATACGCCACCTGCCAACACGTCATACCATAGGTAGATGTGGCTTACCGAAATTCAATCTCCGGTGTCCAGGGTGGCAGAGAATCGAGTGTTGATCCTTACCGTATCTGCAACTATGGATATGGAAGTAAATAGCAGTACTGGTCTGGCTTTTTGGCACGGAAATCCCTTTGGACGAGGCACAGGTGTCAAAACTTGCAAAGACTACCGCCCTTCTGCATTAACGCTCACGACAGATGGCTCCGGTCTCGATTTGCTGAAGATTTTAGGAGGGAAACAGGTTATTTTCCGTGGTTTTCTCGGCAGGCTTTCGATTCGGCACTTGGAGTTCCGCCATGGCGTTCGGGCTGAAGTTGCGCTCCTCCTCGACGTCTTCGTCTTAAATCAAGTTATAACAGGAGAAGGTATGCGGAACATCCCTGCAATACCAAGCTTCGTCTGGCACACTCTACTTGCTCTGTTACATGCGTTTTTCCTGCAAATTCATTTCATACCCAAGTTTTTATGTTGTATGCATTGAGGTTTCCTTCGTTTGTTCACAGGGTTTTCGAGGAAGAAATTCCGGATGTCAATAAATGAGATCAGGCTCTCTGGTTACTGTTCGTCGGTAAGATTTCGCACGTCGAATGTTTGGTCTCTTACCTTGTGGTTTAACTCGTCTCAGTCCGAATACTATAAACTCTTTCTCGCTACTAAACGAACACGCTTTTCCTCCTACAGGTTTAACAACTTCGAGCCTTCAGGTAAGCAACTGTGCTTTGTAATTTACATGTCGTTGTCTTTTAACCAAGTATTAAAATACTACTGAATAATTGCTTGGTCTTATGTGCTCGCAGGTAAATACAGACATCCCGCTTCCTTCTGCAGTTAACCTTTCCTTGGTAGCTTCAGCTGAAGTTTTCTTCCATGATACAGGTACCCAGTTCAGCCGAGGGCTCGACTGATACTTAATGACCCAATACTGTTTACTTTTCTAAGTTTTCTAAGCATGGCACTCGGTTAATTATCAGTCCAAATTAGGGTTTTTAAGTTGCCGAGTTGCCGTTTCAAAGTCTTGTAACTATGTCAGGGTTCTTACCCTAGATTTTTGATAATACACTAGTTATTAAGTTGGTTCGTACCGGGTGTTCTTCGGAACATTACATGGAATCCGTGGTGTGAAAGTTCCGCCATTTTCAGTACTCTGATATGTCTGTCCCTAATGTTCATTTCACCAGCCCTGATGGTTAAACTTGCACTCTATGCTTTTTTTTTGATTATATGCGATCTTTCATTTACTACAGACGTGGTTCTACTTTATATATATCAATTTCCGAATGTCGAATGAAGTCTCTTTTACAGATTTTTACTGTATGTCTCTGTTATGATTTCTTTCCACAATTCGCATTAGTAATAACTTAGAGCTTCTGCATGCCGGTTTAGAGAAGAGTTATCTGTTTGTGTTTCTACCTAAACAATTTTAGGGTGACCGGTCCACCACCCCGACCGTGAATAGGTAAACTCTACAGGGTTACCTGGGCAAGGGTTCGATATTACTTCGGCACCCTTCTATGCCCTAAAACCCCACCTACATTTCTCTTCTATAATAATATTCCACGGATAATTTTCAACTTGGGACCAGTAACAGAGAAAAGAACCAGATAGCTTCTACATGGTAGTTTTGTACATGCGATTCTTATGCATACGTGTTTCCACAGAAAAATACACGAAAATAGGAAAGTTATATTAATTTTTCTACAGGTAGTTGAACTCGAGTACATACTTAATAATACACAGTTAAGTTATTTTCCTGCTATACAGTATACACGGTTAAATCCTTTTCCTTCTATACAGTGAAAACACATTCCTGGCATAGTAAAGATGATACAAATCTATTATACCAAATACTAAGAATGTAATATGCAATAGTCATTTAACCTGAGTTCCAAATAGATTAATCATGTTTGTGTGTACTTATCTGGGACTGGGTAATCGATTTCCAAAGCTGTGGTCCTCCCTACCAACCAGGTGAGGCCATTACGTCCTTCACCTACCCCCTAGCCTCAGAACTCTGGGTTTAGCGTCACGGAGTTTAAAGTGGTGTCTTCTCTGCTGTGACCTCTAGAATTTCCTTCCAGCCACAAGCAGGATGTCAGGCCGAAACTCAAGGGTTTCTTGAAAGTTACTTCCACTGGGTTTTCCAGCTCAAGACAGTACTTTCCCCTTTTTGCCTACACCTCCAGAACCCCCCCTCCTCCCTTCGATTTTCACTTTATCCATTCAGGAGAGGGTAACTGTTTTTTCCAAACTGTCTCCAACCACTTCCCATTCTGAGAAACTATCACCAACAGCTTTCTTTTTGAAATTCTCTTTTCCTCTCATTATTTCAGAATAATTAAAATAAAACAATAATAATCTAAAAATAGTGATTGTCTCAAAATCTCCTAATAGAGTCTTGTTTTCAGAAAATAAAATTAAATAACATTAAATAAAATAAACCAACTGTTTTGCTTCTTTTCTTTTAACTAGTAACTACTAGTTACTTTCTTTATGAAGCTGTCACATCTCCCCCCTCTGGGAGTAACACCGTCCTCGGTGTTTTTCAACCCATCTCTGCAAAGAGTTCTGGGTAAGCTTCTTTAACAAATTTTTCATCCTCCCAAGTAGCCTCGTCCGGTCCAAAGTGCTTCCACTGCACTTTCACCTGGAAAACTACTCTTTTACGGAGCTCAATCTCCCTGCGATCAAGTATGCGTAGTGGCTCTACCAGAAATTCTCCGTCCAGTTCTACCTGGATGGAAAGAACAAGTTTTATCAGTCAGTAGAGTTAAACTTGATTCGTCTTCAGTTAGGATTTACTTGTTTATTTCTTTATGTATACATTTTGTTATTTACATCCTACCTGAATGTTTTGCCAATGAATTACATGTTTCTCATCATGCACGTATCACTTTAACAGCGATACATGGAACACATTATGCACTTTAATATGACTAGGTAGCGCCAGTCTATAAGCTACTGGCCCCACCCTTTCCAGAATTTGGAAGGGTTCGCAGTAACGAGGGGCTAACTTGGCGCAAGAAGTCCACCTCAAGGTACTTCTCTTTGGTTTAATCCTGACATATACATGGTCACCCACTCCGAATTCGCGATAAGATCTCTTCTTATCTGCAAAAACTTTTTGTCGGTCCTGCGCGGCCTTCAAATTCTGCCTTATTCGTTTTACTTCGGCCTCTAGTTCTGCCAACATTTCAGGTCCTAGCATTAATTTTGTCTCTGGACTGCTCCAGTTAATTGGTGTACGACACTGTCGCCCATATAACGCCTTGAAAGGACTCATTTTTAATGATTCTTGATATCCATTGTTATATGCAAATTCCACTAAGTGCAGGTAGTTTTCCCATTTAGCTGGCTGCCGCATTACATACATGCGCAGCATATCCTCCAAAACCTGGTTTACTTGTTCTGTCTGCCCATCCGTTTGAGGATGGTATGCAGTGCTGAAGTGTATTTGAGTTCCTAAACCTGAGAACAAAGTTTTCCAAAATGCGGAGGTAAACTTAACATCCCGATCTGAAATCACGGTCTTAGGTATGCCATGCAACCTAAAGATTTCCCTCATAAATATGTCCGCGATCTGCACTGTCTTGTAAGTAGACTGCACAGGTATGAAGTGGGCAGATTTACTTAATCTGTCCACCACTACCATGATGGAGTCGTTTTGCTTCCTTGTTCGAGGTAAGCCGGTGATGAAGTCTAAAGAGATCACTTCCCATTTCCACTCAGGAATGGGTATGGGCTGTAGTAGTCCTGCTGGGTGCCGATGTTCCACCTTAACTTGCTGGCACTCTAAACACTTACTCAGATATCCTGCAATGTCTCTGCGCATACCGGGCCAATAAAATATCTTTCTAATTGCTGAAAGCATCTTCTGGTAACCCGGATGACCAGCATAGTTGCTGCGATGGTACTCGTCCAGAATTAACCCCTTGAGACTTGCACGATTAGGAACATAGGTCCTCCCGCGAAACATTAACATTTGCTCCTCATTGCTTCCATACTCGGATGGTCTACCTTGCTTCTGGTCTTCTTCCATTTTTCGCCACAAAAACTGGTATTCTGGGTCCTTCTGGGCCTCTTCCCTTATTTGTTCTGATAGCTGGCTTACAGGTTGGCTGTAATACATTGCATATATCCCATGCAATTTCCTGCTCAAGGCGTCTGCAACTCGGTTTTCTTTTCCTTTAACATGTTGTATGTCCATGTCAAATTCGCTCAGAAAAGCATTCCACCTTGCTTGCCTAGAGTTTAAATCTGCCTGCTTGAAGTAGTTAGTCAAACTACTGTGGTCTGTTTTGAGTATAAACCTTTTGCCCAGTAGGTAATGCCTCCACACTCGGAGAGCATGCACTACCGCCGTGAGTTCCAGATCATAAGCATAGTACTTTTGTTCATGTTCTCTCAACTTCCTGGACTCATAGGCCACTACCTTGCCTTCTTGTGTTAATACTGCACCCACTCCCTCCTTGCTGGCATAAGTACACACCACATAATCTTTGCTGGGATCAGCAACTTTCAGCACTGGTGCTGTGGTCAAGATTTGTTTCAGCTTCTCAAAGCTGTTCTGACATTCATTCATCCACTTGAAAGATCTGCCTTTCTTTTGTAAGGATGTAATAGGATAGGCAATCTTAGAAAACCCTTCGATGAACCGCCTGTAATACCCTGCCAGACCCATGAATGATCTGATATCCGCCACATTCTGTGGTACTTGCCATTCCATGATGGTTTTAATCTTTTCGGGATCCACTGCTATTCCTTCAGTGTTACAACATGACCTAAATACTGGATTTCTGATTTGAAGAAATTGCACTTGCTGAATTTAGCGTACAGCTGATGCTTCCTTAGTATCTCTAACACTATTCTCATATGCTCCTTATGTTCTTCCTCGCTCTTGGAGTAGATCAGTATGTCGTCTATGAAGACCAAAACAAAATGATCCAAAAACTGATGAAAAACGCCATTCATCAACCTCATAAAGGTTGCTGGCGCATTTGTCAACCCGAAGGGTAATACTACAAACTCATAATGTCCATATCTGTTGCGGAATGCTGTCTTGCAAACATCCTCATCCTTGATTCGAATCTGGTGATATCCAGACCGCAAATCTATTTTAGAAAATACTTTGGCACCTCTCACCTAATCGAATAAATCATCGATTCTGGGTAGAGGGTATTTATTCTTAACTGTCAGCTTGTTGAGTTGTCGGTAGTCCATACACATGCGTAAAGTTCCATCTTTCTTTTTAACAAAAAGGACGGGTGCTCCCCAAGGTGACACGCTTGGGCGAATATATCCTTTATCTAACAATTCCTGCAACTGCATTTTTAACTCTGTTAATTCTGGTATACTCATTCTGTAAGGTGCTCTAGACACAGGAGAGGCACCGGGTAGTAGTTCAATAGTGAAATCAATATCCCTTTTAGGTGGCAGTCCTGGAATGTTTTCTGGAAACACATCCAGGAATTCCTATACCACAGGGATGTCTTTTATATCTGCCGCTTTTCCGTTGGATTCAGCATACCCTACTTGAATTGCGTACAACTGACATCCCTTTTTGATACACTTGCTCATCTGAGATGCTGTTATGGGACGCAGTTGTACAGGCTTTTTAATTCCTTTGATTTCCTTACGTGTGCCATCATGTGCTCTATAATAAATTGTCTTTTCCTTACAGTCCACTAATGTCCAGTTTTTCTCCAACCAGTCCATTCCTAATAATACATCATACGATCCCAATGGTAGAATATTTAAGTCTACCTGCAGCTGTTGTTTTTCAAATTCCAGAGTACAATTCTCAATTTTCGCAGTCACTCTGCGTTTAGCTCCAGTGGCTAGTTGAACTAACTAGGGGTTTTTAAATTTCTGCTCTTTTAAATTGCACATATCCACTAGTTTAGGACTTACATAACTTAAACTAGCACCAGGATCTATTAAAATCGAGACAGGTTTAGATTACATAGTACCTTCCAGTTCAATCATTGTGGGCTGGAAATCAGCCTGTCGATCCTCCAAAGCTGCATTTATACGTGGTATGTTTCGCACCACGTCCCCCACGGTTGATGCCTCTTGCAAGTTTGCCACGTTTTCATTCTTTCTTCATTGTGGGCAGTTCTTATAGTAGTGTGCTTCCCCACAGCCCCAACACTGTAGGGGAGGTTTAGAATTCTGCCCTTGTTCTGGTTTACTTGACGCTTCTGTGGGTTTTTCTTCAGCTGGCCACCTGATTCTTTGATGGTTCCTGTTAAATTGTTTGCTGCCAGCGTTCCGTCCTACCCCTTTGAAGTGGCTGCTTTTGCTTCTTTTAAAAGTAGAGGAATTCCTCTGACTTTTCTTGGGCTGCCAACCCTTTCCGCCATCCCCTTTGGTCTTATACTGCTGGTAACACATGCGTGCCTTCCGGACAGCGTCGTCCATCGTTTGGGGGTTAACGAACTCTATTCTTTCCCTCATGGGAGCAGGCAAGCTACTCAGAAATCTCTGTACCTTGGCTTTTTCCTCTCTAAGATAAGGTACATAACGTAGCAGGGAAGTAAATTTCATGACATACTCGTCCATAGTCATTTGGCCCAGCCGAAGATCGTGGAATTCCTTGGCTTTATCGTCATAAAATCTTTCTGTTAGATATTTATCCTTGAAGTACTGCTGGAATAATTCCCAGGTAATGTGCCGCTCTTCAATACTGCGAACATTCTTTACCTCCTCCCACCACAAGGTGGCTTTCTCCCGCAGCTGGTATATAGCCAATCTGGCCTTCAGATTGCTGCTATACTCATATACCTGAAAGTATTTATTAATGTTAATCAGCCAGGCTTCAGCTGCTTCCTCCGCCTCGCCATCAAACATTGGCGGTTTAATCTTGCGGAATTCCCCTTGCAGTTCAACTTTCTGCTTCTTATGATCTTGCTAATCCGACTGATTTTCTGATTCTTCCTCATTATTATTTCGGTTTCTTCTCCTATGAGAGTAGCTCTTTTCAGTTCTCCCCATGGTGTTGTTTCTGGTTTGCTGATCTTCTGCTTCCGTTGATAATTCTTTTTCTGCACTGGGTTGTCGCATTTCCTGATTTTGCTTTTTAGAAATACTTTTCAGAATCCTTTCCTGTTCTTGTAACAACTTTTCATTATCCTTGCGGACTCTCATCATCTCTTCCTGTAACTACTGTATAGTGTTTAGCAGAAAACCAGTTTGTTGTTGCTGTTCTTCCAACAATTTACTCGTCTTTTGATGCTGCTCCAATGTGAGTTGAACCCACATTTCTGGGTTCACGATCGTTTGACCTTGAGTCTCTTCTGGTGGCGTTTGAGCTATTCTTTCTGTCATATCTTTCTACTTCTGTTCAGTGCACTAATACATACACAGCTCTGTTAGTAGACCCTTAGGTTACCAGTGTAGCAACCGGCTTTGATACCACTTGTCACAATCATCTACAACATTCTACACAAGAATTAAATTTTTTTTTTACCAAGGACACTAACTAGTAACAGATATTTAACCTGGTGTAAATGTCACCACCATTATGCAACATATATATAAGTATATATATATAGTGCATACATACATCAGCATGTACATAATTAAGATTATAACATTTCTCAATTATATGTAAAGCCCTACACGGTGGTACATACATATATTTATAATCCAATATGGTACTAACATACAAATAGCACTATAAATCAAATTCACGTGTCAGGTTTCATCGTATGCAACCTCTATAATTTACAAGGTGTAATCTCTGTACTAAACTCAGAATTCGAACTTCAATGAGCACATTTAATTTCTGAATTGTAAGTTATCGTTTTTTCCACGGTTTTGGATATGTCATAAGGGTATGATCCCCTCGTTAATACACCACCTGCCAACACGTCATACCATAGGTAGATGTGGCTTACCGGAATTCAATCTCCGGTGTCCAGGGTGGCAGAGAATCGAGTTTTGATCCTTACCGTATCTGCAACTATGGATATGGAAGTAAATAGCAGTACTGGTCCGGATTTTTGGCACGGAAATCCCTCTGGACGAGGCACAGGTGTCAAAACTTGCAAAGACTACCGCCCTTCTTCATTAACGCTCACGACAGATGGCTCCAGTCTCGATTTGCTGAAGATTTTAGGACGGAAACATGTTATTTTCCCTGGTTTGCTCGGCAGGCTTTCGATTCGGCACTTGGAGTTCCGCCATGGCGTTCGGGCTGAAGTTGCGCTCCTCCTCAACGTCTTCGTCTTAAATCAAGTTATAACAGGAGAAGGTATGCGGAACATCCTTGCAATACCAAGCTTCGTCTGGCACACTCTACTTGCTCTGTTACATGCGTTTTTCCTGCAAATTCATTTCATACCCAAGTTTTTATGTTGTATGCATTGAGGTTTCCTTCGTTTGTTCACAGGGTTTTCGAGGAAGAAATTCCGGATGTCAATAAATGAGATCAGGCTCTCTGGTTACTGTTCGTCGGTAAGATTTCGCACGTCGAATGTTTGGTCTCTTACCTTGTGGTTTAACTCGTCTCAGTCCGAATACTGTAAACTCTTTCTCGCTACTAAACGACCACGCTTTTCCTCCTACAGGTTTAACAACTTCGAGCCTTCAGGTAAGCAACTGTGCTTTGTAATTTACATGCCGTTGTCTTTTAACCAAGTATTAAAATCCTACTGAATAATTGCTTGGTCTTATGTGCTCGCAGGTAAATACAGACATCCCTCTTCCTTCTGCAGTTAACCTTTCCTTGGTAGCTTCAGCTGAAGTTTTCTTCCATGATACAGGTACCTAGTTCAGCCGAGGGCTCGACTAATACTTAATGACCCAATACTGTTTACTTTTCTAAGTTTTCTAAGCATGGCACTCGGTTAATTATCAGTCCAAACTAGGGTTTTTAAGTTGCCGAGTTGCCGTTTCAAAGTCTTGTAACTATGTCAGGGTTCTTACCCTAGATTTTTGACAATACACTAGTTATTAAGTTGGTTCGTAGCGGGTGTTCTTCGAAACATTACATGGACTCCGTGGTGTGAAAGTTCTGCCATTTTCAGTACTCTAATATGTCTGTCCCTAATGTTCATTTCACCAGCCCTCATGGTTAAACTTGCACTCTATGTTTTTTTTTTGATTATATGCGATCTTTCATTTACTGCAGACGTGGTTCTACTTTATATATATATCAATTTCCGAATGTCGAATGAAGTCTCTTTTACAGATTTTTACTGTATGTATCTGTTATGATTTCTTTCCACAGTTCGCATTAGTAATAACTTAGAGCTTCTGCATGCCGGTTTAGAGAAGAGTTATCTGTTTGTGTTTCTACCTAAACAATTTTAGGGTGACCGGTACACCACCCCGACCGTGAATAGGTAAACTCTACAAGGTTACCTGGGCAAGGGTTCGATATTACTTCGGCACCCTTCTATGCCCTAAAACCCCACCTACATTTCTCTTCTATAATAATATTCCACGGATAATTTTCAACTTGGGACCAGTAACAGAGAAAAGAACCAGATAGCTTCTACATGGTAGTTTTGTACATGCGATTCTTATGCATACGTGTTTCCACAGAAAAATACAAGAAAATAGGAAAGTTATATTAATTTTTCTACAGGTAGTTGAACTCGAGTACATACTTAATAATACACAGTTAAGTTATTTTCCTGCTATACAGTATACACGGTTAAATCCTTTTCCTTCTATACAGTGAAAACACATTCCTGGCATAGTAAAGACGATACAAATCTATTATACCAAATACTAAGAATGTAATATGCAATAGTCATTTAACCTGAGTTCCAAATAGATTAATCATGTTTGTGTGTACTTACCTGGGACTGGGTAATCGATTTCCAAAGCTGTGGTCCTCCCTACCAACCAGGTGAGGCCATTACGTCCTTCACCTGCCCCCTAGCCTCAGAACTCTGGGTTTAGCGTCACAGAGTTTACAGTGGTGTCTTCTCTGCTGTGACCTCTGGAATTTCCTTCCAGCCACAAGCAGGATGTCAGGCCCAAACTCAAGGGTTTCTTGAAAGTTACTTCCACTGGGTTTTCCAGCTCAAGACAGTACTTTCCCCTTTTTTCCTACACCTCCAGAACCCCCCCTCCTCCCTTGGATTTGCACTTTATCCATTCAGGAGAGGGTAACTGTTTTTTCCAAACTGTCTCCAACCACTTCCCATTCTGAGAAACTATCACCAACAGCTTTCTTTTTGAAATTCTCTTTTCCTCTCATTATTTCAGAATAATCAAAATAAAACAATAATAATCTAAAAATAGTGATTGTCTCAAAATCTCCTAATAGAGTCTTGTTTTTTCAGAAAATAAAATTAAATAACATTAAATAAAATAAACCAACTGTTTTGCTTCTTTTCTTTTAACTAGTAACTACTAGTTACTTTCTTTATGTTGTCACACCTAAAAACAATTATATTATAATATCAGATTAAAAAGAGGTGGTCGGATCTCAAAAAAAAGAGATGAAGAAGAGAATCATCACAATTAAGGAAAATTTTATAGGGAAATATCTAATTGGTCTTTTTGATGGGACAAGTCAAAGCAAGAGTTGTGGGTGTGGACTCTTCATTGTCTTAGAACTGGGGAGATTTTATCGCTTCTGATAGAAGGGTGGACAAGGACAAGACATTAATAGCAAAGCTAAAATCATTACATTTCGGAGAAGCTCTTCAGCTCACAAAATGGTTAAGAGGAACAAATTTTAGAGAGTCATTGAGAAATATGCCAAAAGAACCATTGACTAGGCCAAGGATCCCCTCCCCTCAATGGAGAGGAGACTGACATACTGCTTTCAGAACATACTTTACTCCCACATCTGCAGAAAGCAGAATCAAGTGGCAAACCTTCTCTCAAAGAGGCGATCCAGGTAAGTTTCATTTCGCAGCTTATGCACATGGCTAGCTGCTGAACTCCGGGTCAATCTCCTCTCTTTAGTCTTGCTCTTCGGATACTCCTTTCTGGCCTCAACATAACTGTGCTACTCTTCGTTGAATTTTTTTGTAAACTAACTGTCGTAGTAATTTGAATTTTTGTACTGTGCTCTACAGATGCATAATTATTATATGTGGATATTTCAGTATTTCATTAGACAAATTTGATAGTATACAGAAGAACTCGGAAAAAAGACATGGTCGAAACAGGGAAACCTGAATTTTGAATTTAAGTAAACCTCTGTGAATGTATTCTAGGGAATGTACTCACTTTTTATATAAATATTAAAAACAAAATTTGTTTTTTCTTAAAAATAGAAAAAAGATTAAGATTAAGCTATCATTTACATCAAGCATGTTATGGAAATATGTTAATATAGATTTATTTATTGACATTGTTTTTTTAGAAGGTTGGACCAGCTCATTATTAATTTGAACAAGAAAAAAACTAAAATATAAAAATCCAAAAACAAGAAACTCATATTCCCATAAACTATTTTTAATCTCGCAAACATTAAAATATCATTTCCACCAGCTCATATAATAAATACATCTCATATGCTGGTTCCTTAACGAGTAGTCTTTAGTGCGACTTTTTGAATGCTTTTCAGGGGGATTTTTCCGGTCAAATTTCTCTAAACTCTAGCAGGAATTCCTTGAAAACAAAAGTTTGAAGAGATGTCTAACGAGACGGGGGAATTTCCCAGACGGCCAAAATTCACTGGAATCCAGGCCAAATTTTTTTAAGAAATCTTACAGTACTAGTGTTTGAATCATGATTTTGATGGTGGAAATGGATTCAATGCCATCAAAAATCTCTAGGGCACCCAAAATATTAAAGTTTGATAGCTATAAGGTGGATTTACAAAATCCCTGCCGGGTTTTCTTAAAATCTTACCTGAATTTCCTTGATTTTCAGGGCGAAAAAGCAGTGTAGTTAGATTAAGGCAAAGTTTAATGAGTAACCTTGCACAATCAAAGTGCTCCAGGGGGTTTTTTAGGGCGCTGAATCCATATATACAGTAAAAAAATAGTTTAAATAACAAAAAAACAAAATTTTACCTCAATTTTTTTCACAGAATTCCGACACCAGAAAATCCCAAAAATCACACTAAAACAACTCCATTTCTTAATTGTTGAATCCCTCGCCACAACTCCACTCAAAAGCTCGATGCTGCCACCACCAAATCGATGCTAGGAAATTAAATAAATGATAAAATCTTCAAATCTTAAAAATAAGTCATAAGCTAAAAAAATGGCAAATGCAAAAGATAAACATTATACGACCAGACTAACTCAATGGATTGAGCGTATTCATGTTTTAAGAGAAAAGTTCACTTTTATTTCCTTCTGTCATGTTTACAGGGATAAAAATAAGGAAGCAGTCCAACTATCAAAAAAGGGTCTGGAGAGTATTTTTGGAGACATGAAATACGAGTACATTAATTCACAGGGATCAATTGTTGAAAGAGTGATCAACTTAGTGTAATAGGAAGGACAATTTTATCATGCCCACTAGTCATGCAACCTGCTCCAATGGATTGGATGGGCGTGTGTCGCCAGGCTAAGTGTTATTTTTTCTACAGCGGGTGGAGCTTATGGTACTATATTTTTCCAAAAGATTTAGGATTGTTAAAATGTCTGTTTTGAATGACATGACAATGTTATTAGGTTGTGGTAAAACTTTCTCGAAAATGTTATGTTCCCCATTTATGTTTTTTGAACAGTATGAGGCTTGTCCTCCCAATATATAATTCGAGTTGATTGATTATCATTTTGAAGAATATGTCAATATGTTATTGTTCTGATACATAATATAAACCAGTTGTATTTTTTCATACTGAAAAAAAGAAGAAGACAAATATCACATCGTCGATACGTTCCGCAGGCCCTAGATGAGTGTTATGTGGGTGTCATTTACTTTATGGCATATTATTCATATGAAAGGTTCATGAGACATTTCTGAAAGGGTGATGTTAATATAAGCGGGTTATGTGGCATTTTTAATATGGACAATAAAATATGTTTTAAATAATTTTATTTTTCATAAAGTTAATTTTGAAAGGAAATTAATTATATTACTAATTGAGAAATCAAAGGACTTTAGTTGGAGTTGTTGGTGAATAAATTGTTTGTTTTTTTTTTCTTTGAAGTTGAGTGGGTTTGACCTATGTTGTAATTGATTGGGTTGTGGTATCTATAAAATCTATAGTTTAATTAATATATAAAATAATTTTTTTGCTGGAACTTTTTCTAATCAATTTTGCTCAAAATCTAGTATATATTTTTGAGAAAACTACTATTACAAAACTATTAAGAATATCAATTTTGCCCAAAATCTAGTATATATTTTTGAGAAAACTACCACTACAAAACTACTAAGAATGAACCTAAAGTGTCTATAAATATCCATTGTGTACACAAAGTGATTATAACGTCCTCTAGTATATCCCACCTCTAGAACCCAATCATCCACTTCCACCATCACTTGAATGTCAGTGTGTCTATTATTAGCTAGTTCTCTTTCTAACTGAGCAATTTCTTCATAAAATGTCTGTGGAGCAAGCTCTCTAAACTAAGATTCTACAATTTTTTTTCTCAAAATTTGAGCAATTTCTTCTTAGAATGTTTGTGGAGCAATCTCTCTAAACTGAGATTCTACCATTTTTTTCTCAAAAATTTGGTTCGAATGCACCCCCTTTCCTAATAATATGTTGCTCCTCCGTGCATGAGAAACTATTGATTCGGAAAAAATATGTTAATGACCTCACTATATTTATTCAAAATAATATGCTAGTGATCTCATGATAGTGGAAAACCAACTCTAGGAAGTGAAGTGAACGAGTAAACTTCATCCTTTCTTAACAAAAAAACACCAAATTTATGATAATAAAAATTAAAAAAAAAAACATAACTAGCCTACCTCTATAACCTCCTTTAACCTAAAAGTCTAGTAAGTTGTTGAATTCCTGAAAGCACCAAGACTCACTAAGTTGTTTCCAACTAGAACCTGAATTCATAGGGAGCCTAGAGAAACGACACTTTAATAATTTCATTTTCTACATAACCCTTTAGAGATGCTTGTGAAAACCAAAGACCAAAATAGGAACTAAACAGAGCACAAAGAGAGGTATTATGATTATTAATAAATGAGTAAATAAAATGTGCTTGCCACGAGCTAGCCGAAGAGACTCGTTCCTCATGCAAATTACCTACGGCTTGACCCTTGAAAGTGAACAACGGAAATGATGTGGCCTATTTTCACTAAGCCCGGAGTTGAGACATCTCTATCCCAATAACACACATTGAATGCAGTGACAATTTCTTTTTGGACAAGGTAATATCCTCATGGGATTTGCTTCTTGGTGGGACGATGGTAGTCCACCTGCTATCATCTTCCCATAATTTCTTAGTACCTAAACAATGGTCTAGAGATTAAAAAATATATAAATATGAAAAATATTTTGAAAATTAAATCAAAATATTTATTTATTATTTTTGTTGACTATTTCTTATTTTTATTTATTTTTAAGTTTTTAGAAGTAGTTGTTTTCATTATTTAAATTTAATTCGAATATTATTAGTCACTGGAAAATCTTCATACTCAAATATTATTTTTATTTTAAGGTGTTTTTGATTATTTAGATTTGACTCAAATATTGTTTATTTAAGTTTGACCATTTATTAGTTTTATTTATTTTAAATTTTTAGATAAAATTATTTTGGATTATTTAAATTTGACTCAAATATTATTTTTATTTTGATATTCATTTCATTAAAAATTTCTTTTTGATTAATTATTTTTCTTAATTCAATATTAATAACTATATTCTAACAATTATTTCCTTATATTAAAATATTATTTATTAATATATACTATTTATTTAGTCAAATCTATTTGTTATATTATAACTTGATGTCAAGATCTAGTTCTTCATCTTGTCCTCAAGATGAACCACACTTGACAAACCATGATGATTTTTACCATGATGATTTAACAAAACTCTGATGATGTGCTTTTTACCAAAAAATTTCCTACTTTTCATGATATAGTCCCAAGAAACTTAAATTCAATTAAACCATAAATTAAAAAAAAAATATGAAGCTAAAAAAAAACATAGTTTATTTTAAACCAATTAAAACTCAACCAATACTGTACATTACTCTTATGAAAAAAATCATTTCTTTCAACCACAATAATATTTTTTCTCTTTTACAGATGCAAGCGATACAATCCTATATGCAAATCGACCAATCCTCTCCAAAATCCCAAATGGTCAAAAATATCTTCTTGTTAATTTTGCACACTTGCGTAATTTTATAGAATTTTTCCTTGCCTTAACCCTCAAGAAGACATGGTCAGCAACTTTAAATTCCCTATTTGCCTTTTTTTTGTCTGCATAATTTTTTTGTCTATCCTATTTAGCCTTCAAATTATATTTAATTTGTATCACTTTCTCTTCCATTTCCCTAAGCAACTTTGTACTAGTAATGGCCCTGTCAACAAGATTGTCCCAACTCACTGGTGTGTTGCATTTTCTTCCATAAAATTCTTCAAACAAGATCATCTTCAAAGATGCTTGATACCTATTATTATAAGCAAACTCCACCAGGTCAAGTATTCTTCCCATTTCGATGGTTTTTCCATCATATACATCTTCAACATGTCCTCAATTACTTGATTAACCCTTTCTGTTTCATCATTTGATTCCATATGGTATGTTGCGCTAAAATTTAAATGAGTACCAAATAATTTAAATAAACTTGTCTAAAAATTTGATGTCAAATTGGGATCTCTATATGAAATAATTTCATTAGGCACACCATGCACCTTCACAAATTCATCCATATAAATATCAACAATATTAGTTGGATTGTGTGTTGACTTCACTCGAATAAATTGGGTGGCCTTGGTGATTTTTTCCACCACAAACATGATGGAATCGTGTTGCTTCACTATCTTTTGAATATTTGTAATGAAATCAATAAAAACAATTTCCCATTTCCTCTTAGGAATGGATATTGGTCGTCACAAGCCTACTAGGTGCCTATGCTCAGTGTTAAATTTTTGCCATGCCAAGCACCTAGCTATATAATCACCCACATATTTATTCATAATTATCCAAAAGTATTACTTTCTGGCTAAATTTGAGATTGTCTTTCAATTGCCTGAGTGCAAAGCATAAGGCACTCTATGCATCTCACTCTGCACTAAGTTTTCTAGCCCCTAGGAATTTAGAACATGCATTTGTAAATTAATTTCATCCCAAAATTCTTGTATTTGGGTTGCATTTCACCTTGTTGTATGCCACTTTTTATTTCCATGCATTATTAATCTAAATTTCTAACCTCTAAAATTTCACTTTTCAAATTAGATTTACATGTTCTTACTGATGTAGCGTGCATTTCATGCACTTCCACTTTATTTTCATTCCCCTTTATATGCTTAAATTTAAAATCATAATTAGCCAAAAATTCAAACCATCTGATTTGTCTAGCATTTTAATGTGTTTGTCCAAACAAGTGTTTAAACCCATTGTGGTTAGTTGTCAATTCAAAACCTTTTCCCCATGAGATAATGCCTCCACATTTATACGATGTGTATATTGGATTCCAAATCCAAATCATGAGTGGCATAATTATTTTCCTTCTCCTTGAGCTTCCCAGATTCATAAAATATTACATGCTCATTTCGCATGAGGACTCCTGTAAGTCCTTCTTTGCATGCATTTGTGAACACGAGAAATTTTTCATTTAGGTCAACTACATTCGATATAGTTTCACTTTTCAATAATATATTTAAATTCTGGAAATCATATTTACATTTCAAATACCATTCAAATTGTGTACCCTTTCATGAAAAGGACAAAGTAGGATGGGATATCCTCAAATCTGTCCATTAAATCTTTCATAATAACTTTCTAAACCCATGAAATACCTTACCTATGTCTCATTGATGGGTGATGACTACTATTTAATTGATTTAATACTTGTTCAGTCTACTATAATCCCCTCTTCTAAAATAATATGACCCAAATAATGGACCTTTCTATGATAAACTGATCACTTACTCAATTTGACATATAAATGATGCTCCCTAAGTACTTGTAGCAACATCCTTAAATTTTGTTCATGCTCTTCCTTATATTTGGAATATATGAGGATATCATCAAAAAAAAGTAACAAACTTATCCAAATAATCCTAGAAAACACCATTTATAAGGCACATGAAGACACATGGGGCGTTCGATACTCAAAATGGTACCACTATGAACTCACAATAGCCATATCGAGTTCAAAATGTTGTCTTAATGATATCTTCTTCCTTAATTCTTAGTTTATGATATCCAAAATTTAGGTCAACTTTAGAAAAAAACTATATCCCCTTAGTTGGTCAAACAAATCATCAGTCTAGGGAAAATGATACTTATTCTTCATTTTGACCTTGTTCGGCTCACGAAAGTCAATTCATAATCTTAGTGTAGCATCCTTCTTCTTAAAAAATAAGACCAAGGCACATAGACTGGGGTGTATGTACCCTTTTTCTTAAAATATCTTCTAGCTGCATATGTAATGCTTTCATTTCTAGTGTGCTCATTATATATAGTGTTTTGACACTAGTGGAGCTCCAAATACCAAATCTATAGAGGCGTTAGTGTCTCTAGGCATAAACCCTAGAATTTTGGAAAACATATCTTCAAATTCATTAAGTATTGTATGGTCCTCCAAAATTGGTACATGCTTCTCAATTATCTTCTCTACGTGGACTGCATAAATTTGGCACCCTTTTTTGAAAGTATTCTTCAACTGTATAGCCGATATTTCTCTAATAAAAATTGGTCTTGGTATTCTTTTCACTTGCTTTTGGTGCCCCTCTTCATCGAGGAAAGTAAATTCTCTTTTGTAACAATATAATATTGTGTGATTACTTTCTATTCAATCCATGCCAATTAAGAAGTCATATGATCCCAATGGTATTATGTTTAAATATTTTTATGTATCTAGTTCACTCATATTAATGGGACATTCTTTTACCATTTCCATTATTCTTCTTATATCTTGTGTGGCTAACTAAAGTAACCAAGCCCTGCCATGTTTTTTTTTCTTCAAGTTAAATCTTTCAACCAACTTAGGATCAAGATAACTATGAATATCTCCAAAATCAATTAAAATGGAAATGGGTTGATTATTTAACTTACCTTCCACCTCGAATATGCGGGTCTGATATTGATCATGCTTGTTGTACAACTCTACATAAATTTTGAGCATTATTTTACCAACGTCCTTCATGGTATCAGCCCCTTGGATGTGATTTAAAATCCTAATTTTTTTCTCTTTGTGTGCACAATGCCTATACTTGTGCTCTCCATCACAACCCCGACACCAAATGAACTTAAATCTTGGTTTCCTACTCAAAAAATAAGTTATGTTTCGATCATTATGAACTCATTGTGTTTTTTTTTCCCAAGAATAATTTTTGAAATATGAAGGTTTGAATCCTTTCTTGCTTTCTTCAATCTTGTTTCTTTTCCTTTAATCTAAAGTCCTTTGAAAAATAATTTTTTTTTACCCTACTCATAAAGGTACTCTTCCTTCCTCATAGCATCATCGAAAGCCTTTAGCTCATCAAATATAATTTTTTCACCATACAATGGTGGTAATCCACTCACATATATTTTTATATTTAACTTTTCATCTTGAATAAAGTCCAAATACCTTAATAAATCAGTGATTTTTCTTTCATATTCTTCCAATGCCATGTTTCCTAATTTTAGTTTGATGAACTCTTGCATTTTTATTTCATATTAATGTTCAGATGTGTGGTTCCTTTGAAAGTATTTTTTAAAATTTTACATGAAATATTATTTTCATTTAGATGTTTTACCTCCTTGAGGTGCTCCCACCTATTGTAGCAGTTATAACCACCCTCCAAAATGTTTCCTTTTCTTAGATTTTGGAGCCTAATCTTCTTTTCACATGAACTTATCTTGCACTAATATCAGGTATGCATGCTTTGATTGATTTATATCCTTTATCTATGCTTTTTCTCACTTGATTTTTACTTAACTAATTTTTATAAGTGACAAGATAACCTCTTGTCTAAGTCTTGCACAACAATTCTAAGCTTGCGTCTAGAAATTGCGTAATCCACGAGTGCAATCAACCTTGATGACTGGAATTGTGCAGTCATGACTATCAGTTAGCCTTGAGCTCGAAAACTGTGAGGCCATGATAGGAAGCCCAACAATGAGCCTAGAAACTGTGCAATCTCTCACTGAGCTCAAAAATTATGTAGTGCACTGAGTTGGAAAGTTGCACAGTTCCCAAATTTTCTCAATATTTCTTGGTGATGAGCATGGAAAGTTTCCCAAAAAAAGAAAAAAACATACCTAAAATTTAGGGATCTATTTTTAGTAACCCGAAGGAGGCACACTTGCTATTTTTGGAAATTGTCGGCATGTGTCACTTTTCCCTTGATTTTTGGCATGCGCATCATAAACCCTAATTTTCTCAAATATATTTAATAGACGCCCCTAGATATAATTTTGACACTCGATCTTAGAGATCTAGAATTCCCTAGGAGATTAAGGAACCTTCAGTGTGATCGACGTCACTTTTCCGGGTGAGTTTCACATTTATCATTTTTTGTGGTTTTTTGTCACTTTTTGTTATTTTTCTTGTGTTACTGTTGTTTTGTTTTTTTATTTTCATGACTGTTGTCATTTTAACTTGATTTATCTTGTAGAAGTGTTGTTTCAAATTATCGTTTTCCTTTCACAAGTGTCGCATCGGTTTCTTAATTTTTGTACGTATGGTCGTTGTTGTGACGACTCTCCTCATCAATTTGATTTTCTTCCCATTTACTTATTTTATACCTTTGATTTGTCTTGTTTCATCTACACTTAGTCAGATCTACACTCAAGCCATCACTATCTCCCATATATGCTCGTTTTTCACATTTCCCTTGGGCATATCTATCATTTCCTTGGCCTGATTTCACTTTGCCTAGTTGGGCACTATGCAATCTGGAGGCTCAAGCTAAGAGATTAGCCTCTGAAATTTCATAGTGCATGGTACATAGTGGCAAAATTATGCATTTTTTAGTTCTAGGTCTCAGTCTACATCCCTGGCCACTAAGACTACGCAATTCAGAGTCTCTCCTAGTTCATTGCTCAGGCTGAACTGCACATTGTGTAGTCTCAATACTCAAGATTTGACCATGACTATTGGGATTGCGTAATGCATATTTCCCTTAGGAAGTCAGACCCTCTTCCTAGTGAAAATTATGCAATCTTTCACGTCAGATACCCAATTTATTTCTTGAACATGCCTTGAAAGTAATTTTTCTTAAAACTGATGTTCGATTTCCATGAGTGTCTTTTCTGTCCCACAGGTATAGTAATTATTGAGAACCTATGTAATTTTCATTGTTACAATGGAACCCAATAGATATTCCTCAGAAGAAACTATTGAAATCATTAATGGGGAAGCAGTTGAAAAAGTTCTGTATAACTTTCGAGTATATGTGGACACTAAGTTGTTTATATAAAATGGATCAAAACTGACATGGCAAGAAATTAAAGATGATTTCACAAAATACTTTCGGGAAGACTTAGAGGACTATTAGGTTTATCTCAGCATCAAGAAGTCAGGAATATATAAGGTTGTAGGTAGGTATCTAGCCTTCCCATGTGTGATCAGTTGAGTTGTCTCACACACTGATGAGAAAACTATGACATTAAGAAACACCAACAGACAGAAGCTTGCTACATTTATGGCAAATTTTTTTCAATGGATGTATCATCTTCTCGAGCTAGTGAAGATCATGGACTCATTGTTTTATTCCACCCACAACTATGAGAGCACAAGGTACATCTTCAAGATTTGAGTGAAGGATACATCAAAGTTTAGACAGACATCCACCCACATGTAAAAAACAAGGTCACTTGGGAAGGCTTACCAATTTTTTTTCATCCTACCTTGCAGAATATATGGCCAACTGAGCAAAAGGACCTTTCCTGAAGGGTGGGCTATCTTATTAAACTAGGCAGTGAACGAGGGAAATTTTTTCAACTGGTCATACCTTTTGGCTCATCAGCTAAGATCCCATGTACCAAAATCTCAGGATCCTCCCAAGGGAGAGCAAGCTAGATTTTATATGTCTAAATACATAATGGATGCGATATATGCACATAATTAATTTCCTGGCATGAATTAGATGTGGACAATGAGAAAATTTTTCGTGCATATCTACTACAAGCTTCTTTCGTATTGTAGCCATAGAGGAGTTATGAGTCAACTAACTGATCACTTCATTATCCTGATTTACAGGCTTATGTTTCTGAAGGACCCACCTTGCATGTCACGAGCAATGATGGGGGTGATATGAGATATTTCAGATTCATTCACCTTACTAGATGGCACATTGATTAGATTTTTCGATGGGTAGAAGTTGCCACATATTTTTCCTAGATATGCCACTGAAAAAGTTTTCATGCAAGAAGTATCTAACGATATCACTATAGTTACATGAAAAAATCCCTTCTGTGGGCAGAATAGATCTCCCTATAATCCTAAAGGAAAACTAGAAACAAACATACATAATAATATCTCTTTCCCTAAGCTAACTTTGTCTAAATCATTAAAACTAGAGAAGTGGAGTGGTGCTCTTACCTCCTTGCGAAATGCTTGATGGATATCCCTCATATGTCCCGTTGTAGCTCCTAAATTCTTTGATGAAACCTGAAAACACAAACATACAAGGGATCAAAGCAATATGCAATATAATGATCTAAAACAACCTTAATCTAATGATCAGGGAGATTAGATAATTAAACTGCCTTAATGAATACATAAAGAGTATAAACCATTCATAATTCCAATAATATAACACAATGAAAATAATGATTCAAATGTATTAATTCAGAGATAAAAGAATATCCTTACAACCTTTCCTTGATGTCATGAAGGTTCCTCCCAAATGCCTCTAATTCTTCTCCTTGTATGATAAGCTCCCCACTAAAAAATTACCAGCATAAGACTACCTTTTCTGAAATCCCTTGATCCTCTAGCATTTACTCAATTTATAATACAAATGGAGGAGGTTTCAGATCCATAAAAGAGGGATGAGATCCATTAATAGTTGGATTAAGGTTCCTTGATCCAAGGAAATTAGCTCCATGTTCAGAGGGTTTTGGATCTAATAGATATGAGCCAAAAGCTCCTAGTTGGGATATATTTTCCCAACAAGACTCCTAGAACTTACTTTTTATTTTAATTTTCATTGAGTCATGTGCATAATGTGTAATAGAGAACATAGCATATTTTTGTGCGGGTTTCAATGGAAGAAACTGTGCATGCATGGAAACTGACTAGGAAAAGTGCCCAAGTCATGCTAAACCTGTTAAAAGGCCACTTTACCCAAAATTCATGACTTGGTCAAGGAATATGAATGTTTGACCTAAAAGGGAGTGCATTGAAACATATGTATGGATGGTGAGAGATCCATTTTAACGGTCAATTTTCATGGTGAAAAATTTATGTGTAACGGATTTCCCCCTAAAGTGCGAAGTCTAGAAATTCATAAAAGGATTGAAGTACTTTATCCGCAAAAGATTGGATTTGAAAAAATGGTCAGAAACTTGCGACGAAAATTCAAGGATTATAATGCAAATATATATAATCACGACTAAGGTAGGCATTCCCATACTCAGAGTAAAAATAAATAAATGAATAGGTACATAAATAGTATATAATCATATCAATAGTAGTCACAGTATGGATGTAGCCATTTGTTATCATTATGTCTACATAATCATGAATACATAACTCCTCGCAACCTGGTTGGATGAAACTAAATCCAGGGTTTCGATCTCCATCTCTCTATCCGTATTATGAATCTGACCATGTGAAAAAATGTGTTGAAGTCGAACACGGTAGATACCACTTGATTTTTGGTCAATGATGTTAATCGTTAACCAGTGTGAGAGAAACCACAAAAAAATGACAATGGTTCTGAAGGTACTCCCAATACAATCTATGAAGTGTGATTATATGATCTATAGTCAAACAGTAATAGAATTTATTTATCGAAGGTTTAATGATGAGAACCTATCATCGAAGGTGAGAAACCTACCATTAAGGCATGTAGGCCTCAAGGTAATGAAATTTTTTTCTAGATTTACTTCCCAGATAATGAGATGAAGTTGATAGAAAGAGATTTGTCGCAGGAGGGCCTACGACATGAAACTCCATGTCAAGTTTGAAGAACCATTTTACAAGGAATGACTCAGGGATGGTCGACATGAATGAGGGATAATATTTTCAAAGGAACATGAACTGAGGTTGAACTTATCGTGAACACATGACAACATGAAAATTGACTTGGAAACATTTGACTCAACAATAATACCAAAAACCAGCTGAAGAATTTCAATGAGGTTTGATTAAATGTAAGAGAAATGGATTACCCAACCCAAACATAAGTGTGACAGAGTGTCTTGTTCAAGAGATACATACTGCCTTTAAATGAATTCAAAACTAAACACATTTTCCCAATTCCCCCCCTCCATTACTAGCAAGTACCTCTTAATTTTTTGTCAAGCTTGAGGAGGATAACATTTTCTTGTCTTGTAATCTCATCCTTTAGATGATTTCTCCAAAGTATTTGTTATGAACCCTCATAAGGAGTGGTTCTGTCCCATCATGATTGACAATTCCTGTACTGTTCAGTTTTACGAGTCCAGTGTAGGGTTAACTCATGATGCAGAAGCTATTGATAACCCCAAAACTCTATAATCTCTATATAACCATGGTCTCTACAAATGTTGGGTAATTCCAGGAATGAAAGCTCATTTAGAGCTCATGAAATGGTTGGTGAGGACCTGGGATATCTAGTAACAATATTTTATCATAGGTTATTACTGCCTTACCATTGATATCAATGACATGTACTTTTTGACTGGTTTGTCCCATAGAGGACATGACATTACTTTATTTTGCAAGAGACCAGGTGGGGAAATTGTTGCTTCATACCAGAGGCAATATTGTGTCCTTAATTCAGTGCTTAAGGATGGTTGGATAGATATCAAACTACACATCTACTTGATTTGAGGACTATTGCTTTCACAGTCACCAAAATATGTGGTAGTGAAGCACCTCACATGACCATGAAGGGCCAAATGAGGATTTCAATTGATTTTTTGGAGTCTATAAATTTCAACTGGTGCAAAGGAGTGGTTTTCAATATGAAAGGACAACTTACTAGAGAAAAGGAGGGAAAACTGAAGAAATTCGGTTATGACGCCATCCTTATTTCATTTTCCCTAAAGAGGATTTCAATCTGCATCCTACAAAAAAATCTTGTTGATGAGACAGGACCTAGAAATCCACACATGCTGAGATTTCTCGCCATCGTGGTGATGGTGGCCCGATTATGAGACACAATCCTCAATTTTTTTTGTGGTTGAGAAGCCATATTTTCATGATTGAAAACTTCTCATATGCAATAATGGACTACAGGGGTGATCCAGATATATCTCTCCTAGTTGGAATGCAATGGGGGGATTTAGGTAAACATTTCTCATTTCTCATTTTTATGTTTTAATTTTTTCTTTTTTGTTTTTAACATACAAATATAATTATCAAAATGTTAATGCAGATGTGGGCCCAACTCGACCAAGAGACATACGACAGTTTGAGGAGACCAACCTGTAGCAGCTATAGTACCACATTCATATGTATCAGAGGCTTTGACCGAGTTGGAGCACAAATTAGAGAGGCTTAATATAGATATCCTAGAGACTCAGACCAATGAGCTGCGTCTATGGTACTATAGGTACGTGGTTGGGGTTTCAGGCCTGATCAGGCGACTGTTGCGCTGAGTGGTTTGTGTTATAGTTTTCTACCATGATCATCATCATGGATATTTGATAGTCATTTCAAGCTACATTTTGATTTTTGTATCATCCTATTCGGATAATAAAGGCCACAGAGCCTTATGTCCTTGGATGATATCTTTGTAACACACTCTCTACAAGATATTTTACCTAATGAGAGCAACTAATTTTATTCTCAAAGTATCTTGTTCAATATGGAAAAATTATTATTTTATTTAAAAAAGTTGAAAATATATATTTAACACTTGATTGGCCAATGCATCAGCTAATGTGTTTAAATTTCTTAAAATGTGTTGATATTCAATATAATCAAATTGTCTTTCCAAGAGATGGACCCGTAAAAATATTCTTAGCATGGATGGACTTCTAACTTTATAGACATTTTTTAAATGTAATACAATGAGTGGTGAATATAACCTAACGATCAAACACTGAATTCCAAATGCGATGGCATCAGATAATAGTTCAATGGTTACACTATATTCTTCTATGTTGTTCGTTGTTTGACTGAGGAATATCCCATGAATAGAAACTAACTCATTAGTGGATGAATATTTGACCCAAGTTGTGGAAGATAAATTCTGAGTACTACGACTAGTGCCATCAGCAAAGCCAATGTAAGCTTGAGGGAACGTCAAAATATACAAATGAAGTGTAATCAATAGAAGTAGGAAAAGTAGTATAAAATAGCCAAAATGTAAATCTACAACACACACTTATAAAAATAAAGTAATGTACAAAAAATCTCCACAAAATAAATTACGTGTAATATCTCTTCAATTAGAGACCATTTTTGGGTTGTCCTAAAGAGACACTGTCATAATCAAATAATTCATAGGCCCCTTTAAATAGTACATGTTTGACAATGTAAGGACCATGCCACGCAGGTTTGAATTTACCAGCGCCTATTTTATCATGTGCTTGATTGTAGACCAAGAATAGTTCACCTTCCGAATAAATGTGAGGATTAACATTTCGATTGTACCGAGCCTTAACACATTTATTATGAGCCTCTCTAGCTGTCGCATCATTACAATGAGTTTCATCTAGTTGTGCTAAGTATAAAAAACACTCTTCCTCTGTAGAGGTAGTTAGTAATAACTCAATGACTACTTTTAATGATGGAATGTCACACTTAATCGACAAAACTGCCTCCAAACTGTAAACGATTTGGAAGGAAGTAAAGCTAGTTCATGTTTTGGAGAGGTAAGGTACGCCCACAAGGCTAAAAAAATCATTGTATGTTAGTTATGTTTATGAATACTGACAATCCGTTTGATCATGTTGGTCAAAAATATGTTCACAATTTCAACCTTCCCATTTGACTATAGATAATAATGAGTATAGTTGTCATGGCACAAGCTGAGCTGAGCATAAATCTCGGTCATCATAAAATTTAGAAAGTGGCTACCATGGTCCATAATGATGGCTTGGGGTATGCCGAACCTAAAAATCACATGATTGAATATAAAAATAGTTTTGTTTTCACCGTATTTATTGAATGTAGGCATCACTTCAGCCTGTTTCGTAAAATAATCTACTTCGAGAATAATATATCTGTGCCCCCCGACTGAGTGAGGGTTACATGTAATGAAATTAATGCCCCATTTTGTAAATGGACCGAAAACTATGATTCAGTGAAAGTTGGAGGAGCACGCATCTTACGATAAGAAATTTGACAATTATTTCACTTTCTAGCCACAACTATACAATATTTAAAGAGTGACGACCAGAAATAGCCAATGTTCAATATCTTTTGGGAAGTGGAAAACCTAGACATATGACCACTACACGCCTTAGAATGGAAGTCATTTAAGTCCTTCTTAGCTTCCTCCTATGTTAAACGATGTCTAAAGACATAATCAACACCACAACGATAGAGAGTATCACCAACAATAGTATATTGTTGGGATTGGTATCAAATTCTATGATGATCGGTTCATGACAATTCAGGCTGAAACGTTTGAATTTGAAGATATATAATGATATATCAATATCAAGGATTGAGAGTACTCATTATAAATAGGGATTCATCAGGAAGATGATCCTCTGCCACTATTTCAGATTCAATATATGGAAAGTTACATAATAATTCAAAATATACCACTTACTTCTTAGATTTAGATCTTTCGAATTCTAAATCAAAATCTTGTAGGATAACAATATGTTTAGAGTATTTTCACCCTAGTAATTGTTTATTCATAATTTACATCATAGGGTTGAAATCATATATCACGGTTGTTTTTTGTCAAAGTATGTAGTGAAAAAAACGTTGGACAGCTTGAATTGCTGCCAAGGCCAATTTCTCCACATGTGCATATTTTATTTCGGTTGGCATGAGATTCCTACTCAAATAGTAGATCACATGTTCAGTGTCAGGGTCATCTTCCTCAACTAACACCACACCTTTGGCAGAATTAGATGCATCCAAATAAAATCATAACCCTGATGATAATCTCGTGGATTCCGTAACAGTGCATGGGTCAACGCATTTTTCAGTGCATCAAAATCTTTTTCAGCAAGCTTGTCACGAATGATTGGAATTCCCATTTTCAAAAGTTTAGTAAAACCTTTAATTAGCTCAGTGTAGCTAGGAATAAATCTGTGTAAAAAAATTTCTTTCCCTTGAAAAATTTGGATTTGGCGAAGATTGGAAGGAGGAGTTAGATTGACAATGGCCTTGACCTTAAGTGGATTGACACAAATTCCTTCCTTTGAAATGAAAAATCCCAATAATCATCTTGATTGTACACAAAATACACACTTATGTGGATTCAAACAAATATAGTAATGCCTAACATCAAATGAAGATAGTTTCAAATGCATAGGATAATATTGTCATCTCAACGAATAATTTGGTGATCTAAATATGGGCAAACTAGTTAGTGCTATGCTAGCTCCCTCATCGGTATTAAAAATGTGTGATTAGGATCATCTCAATTTAACCACTTCTGAAGGGATTTATGTGTTTTTGATGATCAAATTATGTGTTAATTAAATTTTTAAATCTCATATAAAAAAAATGAGATGTAGAAACATAACTCACAACAATCACATAACACAATGGATGATAATGGAGCTCACCCCTCCTAGGCTACATCTCCATGGACCTGCTTTAACTACCTAGGCCCTCTTGGGATTAAGACTCAAATATATTATTGCAAGAACTTGTATTCATCCAATGGATTTTCAACCTACTCCATTGGATTCAAAACACTCAAAAACCCCTAAAATGACTATTCAATCTCTGAATTTGGTTTCCATCTCCTTTAGGCTCGACCTCCCATCGTGTTGGGCATGGGTTTGTTTAATCGCTAAAGTGAAAAAAACACCTTCATATGTTCTCCAATGCCTCTAAAAACTATACCACCATGTTTATAACATCAAATAAATCTAAAAATTATTGTTCATTCACTCCATTTGGCCTTCAGATGATCTGCGCATGGCCTTCCTTCATGGTGGCCCTAGGCTTCAAAATTATTCAAGGTAAGAAAAACCTTTGTATAATTTCTCCTATGCCTCTACAAGATGTTTCAATGGATTCAGAGCATGCCAATATGTTAGGAATGACTATTCCTGAGCCAAAATTGGTCGAAAAATTCTCAAGGTAAGCTTCATTTAATTTTCCCCTAGATCTGCCTCTAAATCTGGAGAACTACGAGTTAGCTCCACCAAACTTGGCCAATCTACCGAATTTGGGGAATCCTATAAAAACCTGCCAACTTAATCTTAGGTTAATTAATGGCTAAATGCATATTAGAGGGATAAAACTGCACACTAAGCACAATTAGTTCAGTGCTTGTGGACGGTTATATGTTGAGGTATTATGGGAGGAGGGGTGGCCCATGGGGCTAGCCCCCTCTCTTCCACCATCCGATAGTGCATTAGTGTTCAAATATAACTTCTACGCCAATCCTTTCAAGGATCATAAAATTTGCCCATTGGTAAGCGGTGGTGGTTGGTATTATGGAGGTCGTGGGGTCGAGCCCCGACCTCGCCCCTCTATACATGTTTTTTTTCACCATTTAACGCGGATATAATATTCCATACAAACCTTTGATAAAATCAATGGTTAATATGCCTTTGAAAACCTTTGTAATCTCATACTTTGGTTGTATTTAAACCAATGTTTAATATGCCTCTAAAAACCTTTGTAATATGGTTTAATAATAAACATGCCAACTTTTAATAAATATAACCAATATGCATTCGAACTTTGGGTTAATTTGATATGCGGAAATTTAACATATATATAAGGTTTGAAAATTATATATATATATATATATATATATATCCTTAGCCCTAAGAGTTAGCTCAACTATTCGAGTCTAGTTGCTAAGCACTTTTGATTGGGAGGTCACAGGGTTCAATCTCCTTGACACCCTTGGGGTTAGGTCTCGTGTGTAATTCCGACAGTTAGATCCCCTCGAGATGGTGCTGAGATTTTCCCATACATGTAGTGGGTACATATGTGTGTGGGCACATTAGATTCATGAACCACAAGTGAAATATATGTATATATATATATGTGTGTGTGTGTGTGTTTGTATATATATATTAATCCAACCTAAATATATATAAAAATAATTTCCAACACATAAAAGTCATCATGAACCCAAATTCAACCTTGGAGGACATTGGGAAAATTTCACCTTCACAAACCAAACTAGTGAATCTAATTGCAACACTTGTCACAGTCCATTGGGAAAAAAATACAGAATATTCTCTTCATGTTGACTTGGCTACCATGTCATCATCCCGTACCTGTTCTGCAAATTTAAAAAAAAAAAATGCCTATTCTAAATGACGATCAACAAAGCATAACTTCTTCATCCGAACTCAGTTTTTGGCGAAATGAGTTATGTTGGATTCCTGGTGACGGGTCGTTTTCTGTCATTCTTCTTTGGTGCAATTCTAGGAACTTTGAATTTTGAGCTAATTTTTGCCCCTGATCTAGATTCTGATCACTCCTTCCCATGATATTCTTTTGGGCCCACAAAAGTTGGTTATCTCATGAGAGCTGAATAATCTTCTATTTCCCAAGTTCTATCATCTTGATTCTACTTGGAAAATCGCTATAACAACCACTTCGATTCACTGACATGCCTTTCCTTGCAATTTTCTTGGCTCTTCAACCATTGTTCTCCTTTTGCTGCTAACCCAATCCAACACTTGTTGGCTGCTTGTTGACTGACATAACACTTTGTTGTACCAAATCGATTCCTCGGTGCTTGGAAAACTAACTGATTTCCTTCCCACTGAGAATCATGTTCCTCCTTTGAGTGAACTACAACAATGAGTTCCAACATCAGTAATAACAAGTAAATAAATGATCATTATTTTACCTCCACGGTTACAAATTCCACATCTAGAAGACTGCCTTCACCATCTCCTTCTCTTCTTGGCGTCAACACATAAAATGGTCTACAATAGCTGGAAGATTTTTTTTTTTTTTTCACATCTTGTCACAAACACAACATATTCAGAATGATGGTTGTTGTTTGTATCTGAAAAACACATCATGCAAGAAACATAATTTGACGAAATATACTCTTGCTCCTTCAAAGCAACAAAATTTCACATCATATGAACATTGCCATGTACTCTTACATCTTGGTGTCAAAATTCATCAACCAAACACATGTTGACAAAACATGTCGCTTGAAACAACTGACTCTCAAGTCAAGTATAAGAATGTGTAATAACTTGAAGATTATTTTCCCAAAACAAAATGAATTTCACATTTCATGAAACACTTCGTCAACATCTCCTTTTCATATTTGGATACAAAATCAACTCTTCCAAGTCGATATGACATGCATGCAACACACAATCGATCAACACAAGTCGATACTCATGCATGTGCAAATGATCAACACTCTCAAGTTGGAAACATACATGTTAAACAAAGGGATCGACCAACACAACTCAATTACTCATGCATGTTCAAGCACAATGAAGCCATCAAAGTTCCATTGTTCATACACACAAACTCTCATGAATGTATACAATTATTCAAATTTTTCACAAGTACAACCATAAGTACAAGAACCCCATTCATGTGTACGTGTACTTAAAGTTGAAATGAAAAAATTTTGCTACAACAAAGTGAGTTGTAATATTCCAAAATAGGAAAAGTCGCAACATTGAACAAAAAACTAGAAATTGCAGTGAATATAAATACATCAAAACATGAAAAAATCATATAGCCATTTCATTATCTTTAATAGAAAAAAATAAGTACAATGTCATAAGGAAAACTTCACTCAATTTAAGCAAACAAGCGTCCCATGATCCAATACATCTAAATATGAAATGATGCTAATACATAAAATGATGAAAGGTTATGATTGTGCAGTCCAAGAGGGAATAACTGCAGTTGGAAAATAGAAATATGTATATCTGCTGATAGAATGCTCAAAAAGTGTCGGGAATAGAGATCTAAGCTCTCAAGCACAATTCCAAGACAACCCAGAAAGGGTTTTCGGAAATACACACTATGAAAAATGTAGCCCTAGGGCTAAATAATGCTCTGCAACTCCATTATTATAGGGAGGTTGCTGATATGAAAATAAAATAGGCGAAACTAATCCCAATAGATCCTCCCAATGAAAGGTTGCTCCCTCCACCATGAAACTAGCTCACAAAATGGGTCTCTCAACCCTCCACTGCAATTGCCTGCAAAATAACGAAGTTTCTGAAGGAGAATGCACTGTGGTAGATTTATGAAGCTTGGCCTAATGTTGGATGGTGGAATGAAGCTCAATGTAGCTCTCCTGAGTGGGCACCAAAGTACCCCAAGGATGAGGGTGGGATTTCTACCCGGAAACACCCTTGTGCTAAACAACACAGCAGACCCCGCTAAACAGTTGAAGCATGCAAAAAGTCATAAAAGACCAAGACATAAACAATAATAATAATGCCTTCTATGCCTTCCATCCCCTTCCTTATATTATTTGTGAGCCTCCTCACCCTTTTTCCCACACATTAAAGATGCTACTCTCATGGAGACTCCCTCCCACTAACAGTGCATTGTCCCTCAATAACTCTCCACTACCTCCATACCAGCATTGTTGATTTGGTCAAACTTGACCCCATGTACATGCTCCAACCTATATTCACACCTAAGAGTTATTTATCAAGTTGATAAGATGATCCACATTCACATTAGAAGTGGTTTTATTCCTACTAAGGAGATTTATGGGTCTCCCTAACCTCTTATTCATCTATCTAAAAGACAAAAGAAAAATTTAATATTCTGACTAGCTGAAAGCTAATTAGGAATATTACATGAGTCTACATACTCCACTTTCACCTTCTTGGCGTAACATGAAACATGCATTCTGATCTGAAAATGGAACTATTTGTAATGTTGTGCAAAGTATCCATTTCCATTTAATTAAGTATGCAAAGTGTTTATCATGTCTTGCAAACTAAACAAAGTGTTTTTGGTAACTATTTTTGAGTTTATGTGTGAGGGAATGTTAATTAAAATTACTGTTTAACATCTTGAATTAGATATACATAACAGCATAACTTCACCATAACAACACAACAACATGATGAGGCAGTTCACACGTCCTGGGCTACATCTGTCGGGTCCAAGGCTCCCAATGGGCATGTCCTTGCTCTATTAGGTTGCTCAAATTGGTTTTAAAGTGATAAAGAAGCATAAACAAGCTGAAACAACTATTAAAATGAATTCAAAAGACAGAAATAAGCTAAGTATGGCTTTTATTTCACCTCAAACAATGAACTGTAGTCCAATGCAGCTCCATTTCCCTTATGGCCCTTATGGTTCTCCACGCTTCCCTGAAGCAAATATGGCTGAATAACACCTTTGTTAGATTTAAAACCTATCCCAATGACTCCAAAATTCTCAAAATACCAAAAATTTACTAAAATTTCGTCCAAATTGGTCCAATATTGGAGAAGTTATGATAAAAACAAGATTCTGCCCAATGCCAATTGAAAACACCACTAAATGTGGGAGAACTGGAGTTAACCCAACCAAATTGGAAAAATCCACTAGAAATAGTGGACCGCTCCAAAAATGGAGGAACGGTTATGGTTAAGTTTAATGTTTGGTGGACGGTCACATGATTTACCTCCCTATCCGTTGGAGTCCGCGCTAACAAACCGTGGCTTATCCGTTTGCTAAATGGTTTATTTAAATGTTGTAACTAAAAATTGTCACATTACACGTAATATCCTCAAACAGTTTGATCTCAGTGGTTAGACTTGGGCCCTAGTTTTTGGCGCTGGTCATATGGACATTTGATGTGGGGGCTGGCCCTAAGGGGCCGGCCCCCTTCTGCCACCCACATTTTTAACTTCAAACTTTAAATATAACCTGACCCTTAATATTGTTAAGTAACATCCGTGTGGCACAATGGTAATTCGCAGGCTCTTTGCACGAGAGGTTTCCGGTTCAATTCCGTCGGGCCACAAAAAATTTTACATCTCCAAAATTATATCGGCCAAGGGCCACGTGGCGGCTAGAGGCCCTATCACGTGTTAGCTCATGATTGGCCCAATGATTACACAGTCAACCCGACCTCAAATTAAACATTGCCACTTGTCAAAATGTGATATTCTAAGGAATATTTCAAGGAATATTTCGAGAATATTTTGAGGAATATTCTCAGAATATTCTTTTTTATATTTTCCAAAGTCAAAGTCAACATTGGTCAAACTAGATTTTTGAAGGATACTGAAAACTTCAAAACTGCATAACTTTCACATGCGACGTCAAATTTGAGTGTCGTTCATAGCGCCAGAATCGTAGCGCTGAGACCTATCCGGTCATTTAGGTTTCAACCAATTCTAAGCAGTTCCATTTTTGAGCTTTTTTTCCACTTGGACATGATCACCTGATCACACCTCCCAAATGGGAAGCTTTTGGACCCCAAAAGCTCTCTGATTTATAGAAACTGAAGATGAGGAGACTGATTCTCCACTCTTCCAACCTTGAACCATTGAAATCTTCCTGACTTCATCAAATTGATCTTCTCATAAAAAGATAAATTCTTCCTTGAATCCGTTGACCGACTTTTACTAATTTTGACTGAGTAATAAAGAATTTTTTTGAATTTTTCAAAACAGCAACTGAAATTTGCAGAATACATATTGTTTCTACAATGGTCTAACTTCGAAGGAAACTGAAATTTAGATTCACCTTGCCAACCATTCTCATGGAAAATTTTTGCCGAATGAACCATGTACTTGCGTCGATTCTTGACCAAGTTTTCTCACCATACCAACCTGCCATTCTGAAACTAGCATTGACCCATGCTGAACTTTGTGTCCTCTTTGCTTGCATGCCTTTCCATCTTTTGCATTCTTGCACCACCTTGCACCGACACTTTGTTCTCTGCACTGATTGACACCAAAGGCACTTTCTACAACATCTTGTCATATTCCCAAGATGACTTGCTTTCAAGCTGAAACATATCATCATTTACATTAGCAATAACATGAAAAGGATTATGTACAAAATATTTTTTCTTAATCATCAACAAAGTTAGATTTTGACTTGCATTGCCAAGCCTTTTCAACTGCCCTGCATTCACTAAAGATGATTCTAGCTTCTTCCGATGTGCTCTCACAATAAACTCTTTACCATCCTTGAACAAATGGTACTTGTTCTCATGGCAATGGAAGATCGCTTTTCTGTCATATAAATATGGACTACCCAACATAACACCTGTAATGTCAAGTGGTACCACATCTAATTCAACCAAATCAACATAATGAGTTGTTATGGCGAAGCGCAACATGCACTTTCTTGAGACTTCTAAATTAGCATCCTTGCAAATCCATCCAAGTGGATATGGCTTTGGAAGAGGTATGGTCTCAAGTTTCATCTTCTTGACTAAGTCTTCTGAGATGAGATTTTCTTGTGACCCACTATCAAATAGTGTGTCTATATTTGTGTGTTTGGGTATTATCCTCACATGAAACAACTCTATCCTCCTCTCTTCATTTTGAGCTTCTATGTGATAGTTTAAAGTGCTAGAACTGGGATTTTTTTCCTTTACAACCTCTTTCCCCTTTATTTTATTTAGTATCATGGCTATGCTTTTAGTTTCATCACCTGATTCAGACCCTAAGTCTTGTTCAACAGTTGCAACATTTTTTCCCTTTTCTTTGGCCTTATCTTTGTTTTTAAATTTCTCTAGTTTCAGCTCCGGATGAAGTTTCCAACAATGGTCTTCATCGTGGCTTGTTTTGGAATAGTTTTTAAAAAGGAAATTTCCTTTTTCTTTCCTAGAGTTTTCATTTCTTTTCCTCCCCTTGCCTTTGAATTTACTATCCATATTCTCATCAAAATATTATTTCCCTCTAGCCTCTAAATGCGTAGCTTGTACACAAACTTCGTCTAGACTAGTAGGATTGAACATAAGGATAGTGTGTATAAGGTAATTGTGTAAACCACCTATATATTTCAGCAAAGTATCTTGACTATGCAAATAAATTCCAGGTAAGAAAGCCCTTCGTCTAAACTCTTGAGTGTAATATTGAACACTTTGTCCTTTAAGTTGTCTAAAACTTTGCCAATTCATGATAGCCTTTTGTAAATGAGCTAATGGATAAAATTTCTTCTTAATTGCAGAAATAAATTCGTCCCATGATAAAGTGATCTTACCATTTTTTTTAATTTCATCCTTGGTCCTGGCTTCCCACCATACCAATGCTACTCCTTCCATTCTTAAAGAGGCTAACTGGATCTTGGTGTCGTCTTCATGAAGGTTTTGTATCCTCAAGTAAACTTCCAACTGTCTTATCCAATTGTCAATTTTCTCTGCATTTACTTCACCGTTAAACATAGGCAACTCAAATTTAACATCAAGCTTTAAAAATGGACTTTTACTAGTGGTTTTTGACTTGGGAGATTGATTCATCGAGGTAGAGGATGACGATGTAGAGGAAGACAATGAATATGGGGATGGTGGATCAACATTTCCTCCGTGTCCTTTCTCTGACTTTTCATCACTTTTCTTTCCTCCCGAAGAACCCTCTCCTTCTCTCTGGTTTTTAGACCCTTCTCGAACAAGCCTATCATTCCTTTCTTGGTAGAGTATCCTCACCATCTTTGTCATATCTAGGAAAGATTTTCAGAATACCCGTTCCTCTTCTTTGGGATCAGTGTCTTCAGGAGCTTCTCCTTCTCTTGAAGACATGCTTGAAACTGCTCCTATGGCTCTTGGAGGTGGCTCACTAGCCCTTCTTGGTTGAGGATTAGTTTGTGCACTAACCAAGTGTCCTTCACCTCTCTTGAGTTTAAGCCTAGTAAGCATCAAAACTTGCAAACAATAAACTATATCTTTGAAAAAAAAAATGCTGAGTAAAACTCTAGCTCCTAAGGCTAAAATCCTTAACTCTGATACCATCTGATCTGAAAATGGAACTATTTTTAATGTTGTGCAAAGTATCCATTTCCATTTAATTAAGTGTGAAAAGTGTTTATCATGTCTTGCAAATTAAACAAAGTGTTTTTGGTAACTATTTTTGAGTTTATGTGTGAGGGAATGTTAATTAAAATTATTGTTTAACATCTTAAATCGAAAATACACAGTAGCATAACTTCACCATAACAACACAACAACATGATGAGGCAGTTCACCCCTCTTGGGCTACATCTACCAGGTCCAAGGCTCCCAATGGGCATGTCCTTGCTCTATTAGGTTGCTCAAATTGGTTTTACAGTGATAAAGAAGCATAAACAGGCTGAAAAAGCTGTGAAAATGAATTTAGATGACAGAAATAAGCCAAGTATGGCTTTTATTTCACCTCAAATAGTGAAGTGTAGTCGAATGCAGCTCCATTTCCCTCATGGCCCTGATGGCTCTCCAAGCTTCCCTGAAGCAAAAATGGCTAAATAACACCTATGCTAGCTCTGAAACCTATCCCAATGACTCCATAATGCTTAGAATACCCAAAATTGACCAACATTTCGTCCAAATTGGTCCAATATTGGAGAAGTTAGGACAATAACAAGATTCTACCCAATGTCAATTGAAAACCCCAGTAAATGTGGGAGAATTCGAGTTAACCCGACCAATTTGGAAAAATCTGCTGGAAATAGTGGACCCGCTCCAAAACTGGCAGAACGTTTATGGTTAAGTTTAATGTTTGGTGGGCGGTCACATGATTTACCTCCATATCTGCTAAAGTCCACACTAACAAACCGTGGCTTATCCATTTTCTAAATAGTTTATTTAAATTTTGTAACTACAAATGGTCACATTACACGTAATATCCACGGACAGTTTTATCTCGGTAGTAAGACTTGGGCCTCGGTTTTGGGCGCTGTCATGTGGACGTTTGATGTGGGGGTTGGCCCCCTTTTGCCGCTGACATTTTCACTAGAAAATTTGGCCCAATTTCCGACGGCCACTTCGTCGCTATTCCGACACATAGTCGTCGCAAGAGTGACAGTTAGAGGTCGAACAAAATTTGGCTAGCCATTACGTCGCAATTCCAATGCTTTGCCAAAGTGTCGCAATACCGGCACTTTTTCCGACGTTTCCAAACAACCATCACTCTTCCAACGTTTTCCAAAGTGTCGGAATACCGATGCTTTCAAAGCATCACAATACTGATGCTTACAAAGTGTCGCAATACCGATGCTTTCAAATCGTCGCAATACCAACATGTACGAAGCATCGCAATACTCTATGGCTAACCACGCTTTTAAGGTGTCGCAATACCGACGCTTTCTAAGCGTCGCAATACGGACGTTTTTGTCGTAAGCCGTCGCAAGACCAACGTTTCTTGTGGCCTCACAAGACTGATGCTTTGTCCCAGTGTGTTTCAAGACTGACATTTTGGGACATCGCAAGACCGACGCTTTCCCAAGGCGTCACAAGACCGACGCTTTCAAGGCGTCAGTATACCGATGGCTTGTTAAATTTAAAAAAAAAATGAAAATTACAATTTAACAATGAATAAAAATGAAAATTACCGTAATTTCTATTTTTCATTACCGTAATTTCCGTAATTACCGAAATTTCATTCCAAAATGAAAATTACCACTTCTTCTTACCGTAATTTCTTATACAGATCTATTTTCTCATGACAATTTAATTCACCTGCAAGATTCCACCTTACAGTACTGTGGGTTTTTAACGATTTTTCAAAGTTTTAATTTGAGTTTTAAATGATACCTGTTTTCCCAATATTTCAACTGAACATTTATGTAGGTGAAATAGTCTCTGGTGTCAAATGTAAGTATACTATGAAGCACATATAAAGGAACCAGTCTCAAGAAAACTGCTGATTTTTCATTTCACCATTCATAACTTTATAACAACATTAATAAAATCATATCATATACTGCATTGGACACTACAGGCCATCATTTTTCATGAAAGTAAATACACAACAGAGATACAAGAGTAACCTGGTATATATTGGCCTCCACAGAGGTTATAATGTTGTTTCCTTGAGAAATTTCACCCTCACGTGAAGCAGAGATACACTATCCTAATAGAGAGCCTCTAGTTCAGATTTTCGAATGTTGTTATAAAACTAGATCAGCAAGCAACGACTGATACGAGCCACTTAGAGTGATATTCCCACAAGTTTACAGAAAACGCAGTCCTAGGAGCATAATAATACACACAGGTAAGGAGAATGTCTGTATTCAGGCACAAAGATAATGCCCACGAGTAGTATGAAACAATGCCTGAATTCAGTACAGGAAAATTCTCTTCAATAGTAGGTACTCTACCCTTCACTGCAAATTTTCTCCATCATTCTACCCCTCATGCTGATAGCCAAGGATTATGGCTGCAAAAACCCGGTAACTTATCTTCAATGGCTTGAGCTTTTCCCAGAATAATTTGCAAGATAATCCCCCATCTTATCAAGGGATTCAACTAGAAAACTAGAACTCAACCCAGTTATTTTGTAGAGAGTTGGGTCGAATTCCCTTGGAATTAGCCACTATATGGAATATATCTATCCAATATTCCATATAAAGACAAAGCTTATCACATCCTATAGTTCAACACCCAATACGCAAAAATTTAAAATAACTATTATGATGACATACATCCAATAAAAATGTCGGTAAAGAATGGTGACACACTACATGCCTCTCCGAGTTAGGAGATCTTGATCTCAATTAAACTTCTTATCTAAATGCTAAAACTCAATGTGTTATGTGCCTATATTTATGAACTCCATAAATAAACGGAAGCCAAATGGATATCTTTGGGAGGGTTCTTGAATATAAGCCCACATTGTGAAATGTTAAAGTAGATTTTGGCGACTATGGTTTAGCGATAATATATGGGTTGAGTTTTATTCCAATCCTGGCTGTCTTTACATTTCACATTTCCATGAAAAACTCTCTTGTGCTCAAACTTTGATTTTACGGTAAATATGATACTTCTTAGTCATCTCACAAAATTTATATATAATGACTGCAATTACATTGGCTTCATCTAGGAAACCCAAGTGTTTCAACACGAAATCGAACTCATTAAATAATTGTGTAATTATTGTGTGCCAGCCCCCATCTTATAGTCGAGGATGATGGATAAGCCCCCGGGGATAAGCCCCCATCTGCTGAGGATTCCAGCCCCGAAAACTAGAAGAACTCAACCGTTCCACAGCAGACGGTTGGGTCAATTTCCTTGGAATCGGCCATATCATGGAATATGTCGGCCAATATTCCATAGAAATACAAACATCACATCCTACGGATTTCGCACCCAATACGCAAAAATTTCAAATAACTATTATGATGAAATACATCGATAAAAATGTATCGGTAAAGAATGGTGACACACTACATGCCTCTCCATTTAGGAGATCTTGATCTCAATTCAACTTCTTATACGAATGCTAAAGCACAACGTGTTATGTGCCTATATTTATGAACTCCATAAACAACATATCAATGGATATCTTTGGGAGGTTCTTGAATACAATTTTTTGTTCAATGTGGCTTGATAATGGAAATTGTCCACGCCATGTCACAAGCACATATGTCTAATATTTTTCTTCTTGTGACACCAATTGGCCTTCTCATTCAACATTACAGTTCCTCGAAGCCTTGTGCACAAATAAAACTCAACGGGGAACAATGCAACAAGTACTTCTCTTGCGGGAAATTATTTTACAAGAAATATATATACACCACTTGTTTACACTTGACAACACTTGTTTATTTATACCATAACAATGAAACACTTGTTTATTTACACCCATAATAACATGTGCATGTCTTTGACAAAATGATGAGTTACAATTTATATAACCTACACCGACACCAAAGATCCTTTTAGAAAAAAAAACTACATAGCATAGAATACATAATTTGGTTACTTGGTCATATCTGGATGAGAATAGTAAGGAATTGCATGTAGTGCGGACTAAAAATATATGCAACAAGAAATAGAAAAAAGAAAAGAACGAAATGAAGTTAGAAAAAGAGAGCATAAAGAACAAAAATTATGACAATGCGCACAACTTTATATTTAATCCGGTACGAGGCTTTAACGGAATGTATTGTTAGGGTTAAGGAGGAGTATCATATGCCATTGCCGGGACCAAAAGGAGAGATTAAATGGAGATATAACTAAAAAGATTTCGATCTAGATTTTTTGAGCAACGATGCCACCAATCTCTCGGTTGGGTGAATCCCATCCCAAAACGGTATGAATTTGGGTCCTTGCGGATAAACGGTTTTCCATTTGCTTCTCCCACAACCTTTGCCTTCCATTGCCCACATCTCACTTGTGCATTAAACACCCACTGACTGTAGCATGCGGACACAGTGTCAAAATCCTGCATCAGTACAACACGGTATATTCGGTGACAAACAATAACCCTCATTATTTCAAAAAATATATTTTCTATATCGAGACATTTCCCATTGGCCCCTATTTATGTAGCTAAAAACCCTTGAATATGGAGTGCATCCCACGGTGGAAATGTCGATCAAAGAAACTTTCTTGCCCCGGAGCGGTAAAGCCTCTGAAGAAATTTCTTGTAAATGACAGCTTGATAAACTAATGTTCACACATAAATGAATACGCAAAACTAAACAAAATTTGGAACTAACACGATAAATATTGGTCATATTTGTTGAGTAACAATGTAACTAGGTCTGAGTAGTAGTATTTTGGAACGTAGCATTTTGTACATAGTTCCTTAGGTCGTTTCCTCAGTAGAAATACAATATAAAGACTTGGAAAGGTAAGATTTAACTACAATGTTTGCCATTCTTCTTCACCAAAGTTGAAGCAAAGTGTGGTGCCATATTTGATGACTAAATGAAATAATATTCTGCGGGGGTAGGATATGGATCGAAAAAAATTACTTGGAAAATTATAAAGAGAATAACATATAATAATAATGTTACATAATCGGAATCATGAAATAAAGATGCAAATTACAATATTGAAAAACAAGAAGGCAACTCACCAAATCTTGACTTATGGAATCTAGCAATAGCTACCTCAAAGGCAAAATCAATCCCCGGTAAGAAATTTTCTTGTGGGTCAAAATATGGGGAAGGAAAGGAGCAAACCCATGTATGTTTCTTAAATAAATGACAAAATAGAGGACATGAATCAATTTTTTGAAATAATCTTTAGGATTTCACCATAAAATTCTTACTAAAACCTTCACATAGACTAGGGCATAACTTCTTGAGCTAATAATAAATATTATGTGCTTGCTATGTAAATATGTATAAAAAGAATAGAAAGTCTAGTAATTATATACCTATGAAATCAATGGTGGTGCGGCCATTTGTGAAACGGCCTATGGGATGAGGCGAAGAAGGCGTGGTTTTGATAGACAATCTACAAATCTAATATGGAAGGTACATTTGATCATCGACTTCTCTTCGATTACAGACATCGACTTCTTTTCGATTCGATTCGAGTTACGAACAAAGGCTGACTGCCATGGGGATTCATGAGAAAAAAGGTCGAACAAGTGAGCGAGGAAAAAAATTGAATAGGGAAGAATGGAATCATAGGGAAGAATGATAAAAGAAGAAGGCATAAAGGTCGAACAAGGCCGAGCGGGAAAAAAAATTGAATAGGGAAGAATGGAATCATAGGGAAGAATGGGAAAGAAGGCATAAAGGTCGAACAAGGCGAGCGGGAAAAAAAAATTGAATAGGTCGATTAAGAAAATTTGAATTGGTCGAACAAGGCTTGAGCGGGGAAAAAATTGAAACTATGACATGAAATCATATGAAAATTTCCCACTCAAGCATTAGTGAATAATTTATTTTATTTAAATTATTTTATATATTTATTGTAAACTAATGTAATATTTTACAATATAAACTTATTTTATTTTATTTAAAAACAATTTATCAATATTTTTGGATATAAAAATCATTACTTATAATATTCATTGTAATTTTTCATTGTAATTATTATTTTTGAGTAATAAAAAATATTAGTAAATATAATATTTTAGGTAGAATAATTACTTTCATCATGCTTTATAGGTTCCTTCAAAATTACTTTCATTATTACCATAATTATTCAACTTCATTAGTTCATTTCCAATATTTTCTTCGTTATAGGAATCATCCTTAAATGAACCTTATAGTAATTTCATAATGTTTGTGTATGGAGATAATTCTACTGTAGCTTGATACCTCTGAGAACAAAACGAAAAATGGGCAGCTTGAATGTACACAGGTACCAGGGCGGTCACAACAGAAAAAGCTGATACGGGTGCCCTCGAACGAACGACCCAACCGTGCCACCCGGTCGGGTGACCTGCCACAGCCAGCGACCACCCGGTGCGGCCGGCCGACGAGGCCACAAGGAGAAAAAGAAGAAAACGAGGCTTCCGAAGGTGCACAAGGCACTCGGGCGTTAACAACGCAGAAAGCGTCTGGTGCCCTCGAAGCAGAATGGCCGGCCGAGAACGTGCGGTCGGGCGACCTCGCACGGCGCGACAAGGCGCGCGACCGAATGATGCCACAAGGGAGAAAATTGCAAATGGGTTGCTGAAGGTGCACAAGGCACCGTGGGTCACAACCTTGTGAAATTGATACGAGCACCCTCCCGAACAAAACGACTCTATCCAAACGCGCCCGGTCAGGCGATCTCACCTGACATAGCATGGCGTGCCCAAGCAGAGCCGATGCCCACAGGGAGAAAGAAACGAAAAACAGACCGCCCAAATGTGGACAAGGCACCCCAACGATCACAACTTAGAAACAACGATACGAGCGCCCTCGAATGAAACTTCCAAACACGAATGCGCCCATTCGGGGGACGTCATGACACGACACGCTCGGCCCGAGCATTCATTCTGAGGGATCAAGCCGGAGAGCGAACACTGGACAATGCACGTGTGGCCGCCAGGCGGTCACATGAACTTATCAAAACTGATATGGGCACCTTCGAATGAAACGGCACGGAACGAGCACCCGGTTGGGTGACCTCACACGGCGCGACATGGCGCGCCGGCCAGAATGATGCCACGGGGAGCAAATGGCTTACAGCCAAGAAGGAACTCTTGGTGCACCTTTAGTGGGGGAGAAGCCTTGGAGGCACACCCATGATGATGATGGTAGAAGTGACCAAGGGCACTTAACCTATACACTATACACATGATGGTGACTAGGGTTGAGGGCGAGTCTACTCTTGATGGACACATGGGCAACCAAAGTCATGTACATTGACATGAAGGCATGGAAAGGCATTACGTGGAGACATTATGCATGTGCACTTACTAGGTGCCACTGATGGATGTTGTTCAATTTGAGCAACAAGACATAGGTTGGATGAGAATCCTATGAGCACATTCATATGACTTGAAGTCAGAACAACTTGTGGTGGCACTCATGGGAAATCTGAAGTATTCTTGCCAACGCTTTGGATAGGATGATGCATGGGAGTTCATGATGGGTGCATTCATTGGAGGCTTCATACTACAATGATCTTGCGATGCTCACAGTTCCCTTTGAGGAAGGCAGATGGCGGATGTGATTTTGATGCCTTATAGGATGCATACCTTTGAGCACATTTATGGGGTGTGTTTGTGAGGAGTCACTTGATGGAGATGATCAATGGGGCAATTGGTGGTTGATGGAGATCTGTAGTCAATTCCTTGGTGGTATATAGTTGGGCATGGGTTGAGCCTTCTCGACTTAAATTTGGTACGTTGGATGCATATTGCGGATGGGATGAACGTAAGCTTCATGGACTGAATATGGCACATTGTTGAGAGGGTGTTATTGACTTGGTGAGGATGACCTTTCACACATGGATGATGCTCGATAGTTGTGGTTGTCTTTTGAACAACACGTGGAGATTGGCATCATGGGTAGTACATTTCGGATAGAGATGGCTTGTTGGATGAGCAACGTGTTGCGGATGAGATGGATCCCCATGGATTATTTTACACTCATATGGGATGGGTCCTTGATTGAGTTGATGGGTGTGACAAGATGCGAGAGGGAAAACTAACGCATGGTATGAGGATGCACATTCTCACAATGGGAATCTCTAGTTGGATGATCACGAAATGAGTTCGATTTATGAGGGCTATAGCACTATGCGAGTTATCATGGATACATATCAGGATTTTGTTACATTGAGTTGGTTGGAGTACTTGATACGAGAGATTCACATGATATTGATGATACACAATGGGTTGACACGATATATGTTGCAGCAACATGTGGCCATGATGGACGGATTGACTTCCCATGATGGTATAGCACGTGGTGATTGTGACGGATGTGTTGATGATCATGGATTAGGAGATATTTCCCTTGGATATGCTAGACATAAAACTTGATGGTTAATGCGACGATGCGGGCGATACATTGCGACGATGATGGTTATATCGGGGATGACAATTTTATTTTAAGTGGGGGAGTATGTAAGACCCATGAGTCAAGGATGATGACGGAGGGTGTTGGAAGCGTTCGGTGGACATGCAAAGAACGGCAGGTCGACGAAATGGGTGAAAACATCAACCTACAAAAGGTTTGAAAAAGCCTCCCTTGATGTTCTTCCCAGCCTTTCCATGTCTTATTATGCGACTTCGACCACGACCGATGCCTTGCCCATGCCAATGTTTCACGGGGATGTAAAGTAATGTCCAAGCTTTGATGGCTTGTATCCCCATCGTTGTATTCCTACTTCAATATTCAAACTTCAACAAAGCTCACTTCCATACTGAATCGGCTCTGATACCATCTGCTATGAAGTGGTAGTGGTGCGTGCTTCGCCCATGTGACGGTGCCTAAGGAAACACGTTCGGGTGGGCCGGGTCGGGTCGGAGCTGTGTCGTGTGAGGGTTGTCGTGTCAAAAATGCTAAGTGGTGATCGTCGGTGTGCCTTGTGCACGTTCGGGCGGGTCATGTTCGTCATGTGAGGTGTTAATTGTTAAAAAATGCTAAGTTCGGCTTTGCCCCGGTGTGCCTTATGCACGGTTAAAATTTGCTCCTTTTCAGTTTTATCTCTCATGCCTTCATTCGTGGGGTCGGGTCTTGCGTGGAGGCACCAAGGAAACGCGTTTGAGTGGGTCGGGAAATGTGAGGGGAGTCCGTGTAAAGGATGCTACATTGTGACTACCCACATGCCTTGTGCATGTTCGTGTGACTCATTTTCCGCTTTCTCCCTCGTGCCTTCATTTAGGCAGATTACAGATCCCAGCAGGTCATGTGAAGCACCCAAGGAACGTATTCGGGTCGGGTCGTCTTAGTGTGGGGGTGTCGGGAAACGCGCGTTCGGCGGGTCGGGGTGGGTCATGTGGCTGTGAGGGCACCCGAAATGCGTTCGAGGGTGGGTCGGGTTGGGTCGTGTTGTGTGAGGGCGCCCAAGGAAATGAGTTCGGGCGGAGTCGGAGGAGTCATGTCTTGTGAAGGCATCCGGGGAAACACACTCGGGCATGTCGAGTCGGGTCGCGTGAGGGCGCCCAATAAAAACGCATTCGGGTCGGGTCCGTGTGAGGGCGGCCGTATAAAAAATGCTAAGTTGTGACCACCGTGTGCCTTGTGTGCACATTCGTGCAACCCGAGTTCCCGATTTGCTCCCTTGTGCCTTCATTCGGGCGGTCGGTCGGGTTATGTGCGGGATGGGAGGCCATATAAAAAATGCTAATTTGTGACTACTCGTGTGCCTTGTGCATGTTCGTGCGACCCATTTTACGTTTCTTCCCTTGTGCCTTCGTTCGGGCGGTGGGTTGTGGGTGTGGCTTGAAACGTGTTGGTCGGGTCATGTGAGGGAGATAGTATAAAAAATGCTAAGTTGTGACCACCCCATGCCTTCTGCACATTCGTGTGACCCGATTTTCATTTGCTCCTTTGTGCCTTCGTTTGGGCGGGTCGAGTCGTGCCGTGTGAGGGCGCCCAAGGAAACGCGTTCGGGTCGGGTCGGGTCGGGTCGTGTGAGGGAGGCCATATCAAAATGCTAAGTTGTGACTTCCGAGTGTGCCTAGTTGCCATGCTCCTATACCTTCGGTGTCTTTCAGCACGCTATAGACGGGTGTGGCACTACGTTACTTTTCTTTAATAAATACTCAAAGTATGAACTACGCCTTTACCAACACTTGTTAGTTATTAACCAAATGTTCTCTAAGCGTAAGGAAATAAAGCATAAACATCATTATCAATCCGTATGCCCATGCATACAGGGAGGGGCTACTCCTGTTAATAATGATTCGTGGAGTAATACGTTTCATAAATATGAAATAATGATTTCAATCAACGAAGCCATATAAACGCTTAAAGGCAATTAGCCTTTTGACCAAGATCTAAGGCTTTTCAACCATCAAACTAGCCTACAACAATCATTTACAATCATTAGAGAATTCACCTCGGAAATATCACGCACAAAACGCCCAAGTCTTTTTGCCGGGTCACAGGTCACTCAAATTGGCACTACAAATCGGTTTAGACCATCCCTTGATCTCCCTATGTGTCCAATCCCATTCCCAACTATATGGTTAGATGCGGCCGTCAATGCGCACATTTCAATTGACACTCGGTCCAGGCTCTCGACGCTCCTAGGAATGGCTTACTTGCTTGTCATGCAGTTCATGTAGAGCGCCAAGTCGTGGGTCACCCAACTCGCGCTCGGCCAAATGCCGTTCAAGTCGGGGCTGGGTGTGACATGTCGGGTCGGGCGCGGCGGGTGAGGGCACCGGCCAAAGCGAGTTTGGTTTTGGTCGGGCACGGCGGCTGGTGAGGGCGCGAACGAAATGCGTTTGGGTCGGTGAGGCACGTTGTGTCGCGCGCGGGTGAGGGCGCCGTCGCCTTTCGTTCGGGTCGGATCGATTTGGAGCTGAGGCGCCGTCATTGCTGGTTAGGGACTCTTGGTTGCTGTGCCGTCAAGTGGCCGATTTCTTGGTTGCTCCTGTGCCTCCCGTGGGGCGGGTCGTTTCGGTGCGAGGTCGCCGTAGTTACCTAAGTTTCGCGGCCACCGGGGCCTGCTTGTGCACGTGCGGGCATCCGTTTGCCATTTTGTCCCCATGTGCATCCGTTCGGTCGGGTTCGGGCGGGCGCGCTGGTGTGAGGGCATCGGTTCGGGCGTGCAGTAACTAGCGCGGGTGAGGCACCCGTGGGGTCGGGTAGGTACGGTTCGAGGGGTGCACAGTAATCGAGATTTTCTAAGTTGTGACCTCCGGGTGCCTTGTGCGTGCGAGGCATTTGACCCTACATTTGGTCCAATATTGCATCCATTCGGTCGGAGGTGTAGTGCGGGTGCTGGCGGTCGGGGGTCCATTCGAGCATGTGCGTCCATTCAATACGGCGTGCGTGTCGCGGCCCAGGTCGGGGCGATGTTCGGGCAAGCGCGTCATGTCGCGTAGGGTGAGGGTGTCCGTTCGGAGTCGAGGTCGTTTGGTTCGAGAGCGCCGGTCATCGGATTGCTAAGTTGGCCACCGCTGGGTGCCTTTTGCATGCTGGTGGCTCGTTTACGGTTGCTCCCATGAGCATCCGTTTGATGGAGCCTGCCGTGTCGTCTTTGGAGTGAGGGTGTAGTTCGGGTCGGGTGCGTTTGAGTCGAGGGCGTGCGTATCGGTTGCTAAGTTGTGAGGGGTTGCTCGGGTGCCTTGTGCACGTCGACGGCTCGTTCTTTCCATCGTCCGCTCGGTCGGAGGCGCAGGTGGCCATTGAGGGCATCGTTCGGGTGGGGCGCACCATGTCATGCTGGATGAGGCGTCAGTTTGGCTTGGGTCATTTGATGCAGGGGGCACACGTGTGAGTTGCTCATTGAGCCTTGGTGTGATTTGCCGGTCCCCCACTCCCGCCAGGCATCCGCTGAGTTGGCGCCGTGTCATGTCGGTGAAGTGCTCGTTCGGGTCGGGTCATTAGGTCCCGAAGCTTGGGTGTCGATTGCTAAGTTGTGATCGCCGGTGCCTTGTGCATGTCAGACTTCGCTTGGTTGTCATTTTTCTCCCATGTGCGTCGTTGGGTGGCGCGTGTCCGTCTTAGGGTGAGGGCATCCGCTCGGGTCGGGTCATTGAGTTCGAGGGCGCCCATGTCATATTTTCTAATTTGTGACCACCTACATGCCTTGTGCCGTCAAGGCTGGGTTGTGTGATTGCTCCCATGTGCGTACGTTCGATTACGGCACGTGGTGTCACGGCGGGTGAGGGCATCGTTGTTCGAGGTGGGCGCAGGTGTCGCGCGAGTGAGGGTGTCTTTCGGATGGAAGGTCGTTTGGTCCGAAACTTCCATGTCATATTTTAATAAGTTGTGACGCGGGTGCCTTGTGCACGTCTAGGTGAGCACGTTTTGTTTACTCCCCATGTGCGTCGGTTCGGTCGGAGCACGTCGTGTCGTGTCGGAGTGAGGCATCCATTTGGGTGGGCATGCTGTCGTGTTGGGTGAGGGCATCCATTCAAGTTGGGTCATTTGGTTCGAGAGACGCACCGCCGAGATTTGCTAAGTTGTGACCTTGGGTGCCTTGTTACCACGTGCGACGGTTCGTTTGTTGTTTTCTCCCATGTCCGTTCGGTCGGGCGCCGTGTCGGCATTTGGGTGAGGGCATCCGTTCGAGCATGTGCCTTGTGTCGCACGGGTGAGGAGCATGCGTTCGGAGTTAGGGCGTTTGGTGCGGCGCCGTGTGGGGTTGCTAAGTTGTGGCCGGGTGCCTTGTGCACGTCTGGCAGCCCGTTTGCCATTTGCTCTCATGAGCATACGTTCGGGTGGGCACGCCATGTCGTTACGGAGTGAGGGCATCGTTGGTTGAGTCGTTGGATTCAAAGGGTCACATGTCCCGGATTTTCTAAGTTATGAATATTCGGGTACCTTGTGCATGTCCCCGATGACTGCGTTTTCATTTGCTACCATGTGCATCGTTCGGTCGGGCGCGCCATGCTCCTGGCTGGGTGAGGGCGTCCGTTCGGGCGGGCGTCTTTGTGTCGCACCGGTGAGGGCATCCATTACGGTCGGGCCATTTTGATAGGGGTACGTTATGATTTGCTAAGTTGTATTTGCCCGGGGTGCCTTGTGCACATACGGGTGGCACATTTCGGTTGCTCCCATGTGCGTCCATTCGATTTGGTGCGCCATTTCGCGTCGGGTGAGGGCATGCGTTCGAGTCGGAGTCGTTTGGTCGAAGGGCACTCGTGTTAGACTTTCTAAGTTGTGGCCAGCCGGGTGCCTTGTGAACATCCGGGCGGCACATTTGTCGTTGCTCCCATGTGCGTCCATTCGGGTGGGCGCGCCATGTCGCATCGGGTGAGGGCGTACGTTGTTTGAGTCGGGTCGTTTGGTCGGGGGTGCCGTGTTAGATTTCTAAGTTGTATTTGCCTGGGTTCCTTGTGCATGCTCGGGTAGCTCGTTTGTTGTTTACTTCCATGTGCGTCGCGTTCGGTCGGGCGCGACGTGTCGCGGCAGGTCAGGGCGTCCATTCGGAGCAAGCGTGCCGTGTCGTGCGGGGTGAGGGCGCCATTCGGTTCGGGTCGTTTGGTCGACGCGCATGTCATATTTGCTAATTTGTCAACTTTGCCGGGTGCCTTGTGCATGTCTTGGCGGCCCGTTTTCCATTTGCTCCCATGAGCGTCCATTCGGGTGGGCACGCCATGTCGCGCGGGTGAGGGCATCCATTCGGGTCGAGTCATTTGGTACGAAGTGCCGTGTCATATTTGCTAAGTTGTGACCTTTAGTGCCTTGTGCATGTTTGACGACGTTTTCTGTTTGCTCCCATGTGCGTCCGTTTGGTCGGGCGCGCCATTTCGCGGCCGGTGGGCGCGTTCGTTCGGCAGTGTGTGTCGCCGCCGGGGTGGAAAGCGTCCATTCGGGTCGGAGCCGTTTGGTCAGGGCACCCATGTCAGATTTTCTAAGTTGTGACTACGGGTGCCTTGTGCATATGCAGGCGGCTCGTTTTCCATTTCCCCCCATGAGCGTCGGGTCGGGTGGGCACGCCATGTCGCGCGGGTGAGGGCGTGCGTTCGGGTCGGGTCATTTGGTCGAGGGCTCCGGAGTGTCTTATTTTCTAAGTTGTGACTACCGGAGTGCCTTGTGCATGTCGGGCGGCCCGTTTGCCATTTTCTCCCATGTGCGTCGGGATTCGGGTGGGCGCGCGGGTGTCACGCGGGAGAGAGGAAGCGTCCATTCGGAGTCGGGTCGTTTGGTTTGAGGGGGCATCCCTGTCAGATTTAATAAGTTGTGACCACCCGGTGCCTTGTGCACATTCGAGCAACCCATTTGTCATTTTCTCCATGTCTGTCCATTCGGTATGGTGCGTCGTGTCGCGCGGGTGAGCGTCCATTTGGGCGGGCATGCCGTGTCGCGTTTGGGTGAAGGCATACGATTCCGGTCGGGTCATTTGCTACGAGGCGCTGTGTCAGTTGCTAAGTTGTGACCGCTCGGAATTTGCATGTCAAACGACCCGTTTGCCATTTGCTTCCATGTGCGTCGCGTTCGGTCGGGTGCGCCATGTCTCATGGGGTGAGCGTCCTTTCGGGAAGGCATGTCGTGTCGCGGCCCGGGTGAGGGCATCCATTTGGGTCGAGTCGTTTGGTCCGAGGTCGCCCGTGTAGTATTTGCTAAGTTGTGACCACCGGTGCCTTGTGCACGTGGAAAAGCCGTTTGCGTTTGCTCCCATGTGCGTACGTGTTCGAGTGGGCGCGCCATGTCGCGCGAGTGAGGGCGTCGTTCGGGTCGGGTCGTTTGGTCGAGGGCGCCGTGTCGGATTTTCTAGAAAGTTGTGACCGCCGGGTGCCTTGTGCACATACGGGGCGATCCGTTCTTGCGTTTGCGGCCATGTGCGTCCATTCGGGAGGGTGCTTCGTGTCCGCGGCGGGTGAGGGCGTCCATTACGGCGGGTGCGCGCGGTGTCACGCCTTGGTGAGGATGTTTGTTCGGGTCGGGTCATTTGGTCCAAGTGCGCCCGTAACAGATTTTCTAAGTTGTGACACGGGTGCCTTGTGCACGTACGGGCGGCTCGTTTCCGTTTGCTCCCATGTGCGTCCCTTCGGGTGGGTGTGTCGTGTTGCGCTAGGGTGAGGGCGTCGTTCGGGTTGGGTCGTTTGGTTTGAGGGTGCCGTGCTAGATTTGCTAATTTTGAATGCGACGCCTTGGGCCAGAGTTTGCTAAGTGTCGCAATTGTGACGTTTGGAGGAAGCCATTGCAATATGGCAGCTTTGGGGCACGATGTCACAATTGCGGCAGCCTCCAAATGCTTCGCGGTGCGACATATGCCCAAAGGCATCGCTATTGCGACGACTTCCTCGCGTTGCAATTCGACACTTCGACTAAGTGCTCACAATAGTGATGCTTTGGTCCATGAATGTTACCATTAATGACACTCAACATTGCAATTAGAGCACTTTTTCTAAGTGTCGGTATTGTTTACTTTTCTCTAAACGTCGGTATAGCGACGGTTTACGGCGGGATTTGAAAATTTTGAAAAAAATTGGGGAAATTTCTGACATTTGATTCAAAAGTGTCAGAACCAAGTGTTGGAATTTCCGCCAAATGTAGTAGTGTTTTAACTTCAAACTTTAAATACTCTTTGACCCTTGACATTGTCTAACATCCATGTGGCACGATGGTAAGTCATAGCTCTTTGCACGAGAGGTCGTAGGTTCAATTCCGTTGGGCCACAAAAAAATTTACATCTCCAAAATTATATCGGCCGGGGGCCACATGGCGGCCTCCGGAGCTGCCCATGGCGGCCCATGATTGGCCCAATGATTACACAGTCCAACCCAACCTCAAATTAAACATTGCCACTTGTCAAAATGTGATAGGCCCACGGGGAATATTTTGAGGAATATTCTCGAAATATTCTTTTTTTAATATTTTTCAAAGTCAAAGTCAACCTTGGTCAAACTAGATTTTGAAGGATGCGAAAACTTAAAAACTGTATAACTTTCACATGCGATTTCGGATTTGAGTGCCATCACGGTGCTAGAATCAAAGCGACGAGGCCTATCGGGTCGTTTAGGTTTCAACCAATTCACAGCCAGTTCCATTTTTGAGCATTTTTTCCACTTGGACATGATCACCTGATCACATTCAATAGGCAAAGAATGCATCAATCATCAAAATACATGCAAGATTTAATTGGATAAGAAATCTAGCCATTTCTTACAAGCCATTTCAATGGTGCTTCTTTCGGTTGCACATCATCATCATGTGAATCATCTTGACCCACATCAATTATGGAATCTTCGTTTCCATACTTTCCATTCTCTTTCTCCATTCTTCAAATACTTTGTCGATGACTTGTTGATACAAGTCAACGGTTGTCTACAAGATGACACTGCCCATGGAAATGAGTGTAAAACAATTGCATCTTCTTTAGAAAGCATGGTTTGCTTTATCCAATGGACCTTTGGATTTTTTCTTCCTTTGCTTCAAATGTTTCTTGTGCATGGATATTTTCTTCCAACATCTTGAAACATTATGGTTATCAAACCACAAAGGGCATGAAAAATTTCTCCAAATCTTATGTGAGAATTTTCCATGTTTATCACAATCAAAAGCAACATGATTAAAATCATATTTATACCTTGAGTATTCACCTTTGTTGCCTTCTTGAGTAGGTGATTTTGATGAGGTAGTGGCTCTCTTCGGAATAACAACAATGCATTCAATGAATTTAGAGCTTTTTTCAACATCCTCTTGTTAGCCATTCTCAGTAGTTGCATGCTTATGAGAACCTTCTTGCGAAGTGGGTGTAAATTTGTTCTCATGAACACAATCTTCACAAGCTTGAGTTAATGAACATGAAATGAAAGTCCTTCTTAGGAACACCTTCATGTGCCTCCATGTATTTAGAGCTTTCTCCATCATGTTTTCCATAACCAAGACCCAAATATGACCTTTCCTCAATAAAAATTTGCTCAACTATGCCTTGTGCATGTTTTCCCAATAATTTACCTTCATAGCCCATACTTATCAATAATTTGTACCCTATTCCTCTAGTGTGTCTTTAAAAGCACCTACACGGTCATTTTGAGAGTAAATTGAAGATAACTTTGAATTGCATACCTCTTTCTCATGTACATACATGGCTAAGGCTTCCTTGTCATGGGCTAGTCTCATCTCATGCATCTTTTCAAAGGTTCCTTACTTCTCCTCCTTCATGGAAATCAACTTCTCTTGAAGTTTAATGCTCTCCATATTATCTTCATACTTCTCTTGGATCTTATCAATCATGATGTCGAGCTTTCTGCAACATCTCTTTATCAAGAGTTTTGCTAAGGAAGATTGACTATAAACGATGCTTAATCAAGCTTCCATCACACACAACGATGCATACAAAGCTTCTTTGTTGTGTTTTGAGAATTCGGTTCTCAATTTTTGATCTTTTCTTCACACATAAACTTGCAAGTTCACTTTAATTAATGAAGTTGATTAAATTCTACTTTTAAATTCAAAACCAATAACTATTCTTCTAGCTAACCTTGGAGAGTTTGAAATGAGCTAAATTTTCTCGATACCAACTTGATCTGAATATGGGAAAAATAGTTATTTCCATGCTAGCTCCCTCATCAATATGAAAAATGTGATATTTAGGATCGTGTCAATTTAGCCACTTTTTAAAGGGATTTATGTGTTTTTTATCATGAAATTATGAGTTAATTAAATTTTAGAAACCCATATATACAAAATGAAATGCGAAATGTAACTCACGACAATCACATAACACAATGGATGATAATGGAGTTAACCCCTCCAGGCTACATCTCCATGGACCTACTTTAACCGGCTAGGCCCTCTTAGGATTAAGAGTCAAATTTACGATTACAAGCACCTATATTGCTCCAATGGATTTTCATCCTACTCCATTGGCTTCGGAACACTCATAAAACCTCTAAAATGACTATTCAATCTTTGAATTTGGTTTCGATCTCCTCCCAGGCTTGACCTCCCTTCCTGGTGGCCATGGGCGTGTTTAATATCCAAAGTGACAAAAGAACCTTTAGATGTGCTCCAACGCCTCGCAAAACTTGTACCACTATGTTAGAACATCAAATACATCTAAAATTATTGTTCATTCACTCCATTTCTCCTTTAGTTGATTTAGGCATGACCTTCCCCTTCTTGATGGCCCTAGGCTTCAAAATTATTGAAGGTAACGAAACCTCTGTAGAATTTCTCCTCTACCTCGGTAAGTTATTCCAATGGATTCTTAGCATGTCAATCTACTATGAATGACTATTCTGAGCCAAAATTAGTCGAAAATTTCTCAAGATAGGCTTCATTTAATTTTCTCTAGATTCTACTTCTAAATCTAGAGAATTGCTAGTTAACTCTCACCTTCAAACTTGGCCAACTGCATCACGTCAGAATCCTCTAAAAACCCGCCAGCAATCTCAGAACAATTATTGTTATTCATATTGAGGATAAATTTCGCACTCAGCATAATTATTTCAACGCTTGTGGACGATTATATGTTGAGGTCTTATGGGAGGAGGTTGCCTCCTTGCACCATGCGATAGTGCATTAGCCTTCAAATAGAACTTTCTAGCTAATCCCCCAAGTATCACGACATTGGCTGTTGGTAAGTGGTGGTGGGTGGTATGAAGGAGGTCTTGGGGTCGAGCCCCTACTCGCCCATCCATACATGTTTTGCACCATTTAACTCGAATATAATACGCCATCCAAACTTTTGATAAAACAAATGTTTAATATGCCCGAAAACCTTTGTAATCTTAGACTTTGGTTATATTTAAACCAATGTTTAATATGCCTACGAAAACCTTCGTAATCTGGTTTAATAATAAACATGCCAACGTTTAATACATATAACCAATTTGCATTCGAACTTTGGGTTAATTTGATATGCGGAAATTTAACATATATATCGGATTTGAAAATTTAATATATATATATATATATATATATCCAACCTTAACATATAAAAAATTAATTTCCAACACATAAAATTCTTCATAAACCCAATTTCAACCTTGGAGGACATTGGGAAAATTTCACCTACACCAAATTGGGGAGAATTCTATTGTGACACTTGTCACGGTCCCATTGGGTAAAAAATAAAAGGGTTCTACGCATGTAGACGGTACGTGAAGTCATCGGCCTATACTTTTACTATGGCTTTTCTTCTTAAACTTGCTTCTTAGAACGACGATCGGTAGGACCATAACTTCTTCATCCAAACCTGGAGATTTTCATGAAACGAGTTGTGTTGGAATCTTGGTGATCGGGTTGGTTGTTGTCGTTCTATTTTGGTGCAATTCTAATAAATTTGAATTTTTGAGCTAATTTTTACCCACGATCCAGAATTCCAATCGGTTAGTAGAAGTCATCTAGGTAGGGTTGCATAATATGCTTGATATCATGAAATGCGTAAGGCATGGCCCTTTGAAAATTTGCACCATTTTTATTCAATACAAGGAGTAGTTTGTGATCGGAAAAGTTCCCCCATGGACGGATGAACACAATTTTGGGTTGATCGGCGGGGTGTGTTTATCGATTATATGGGAAGATTTTTTTCCATAAATGAAAATATTTTGTTAAATTGTCGACAATTTGGTCGATATAAGGGGTAGGGTAATTATCCTTTGGAAAATATTTATTGATGTCCCTATAGTCGACACATACCGGAATAGTACCTTATTTCATGTTCCTTTAGATAATATTGGTTACCCAATTAGTTAAGGGGAGCGGGGGTAAATAAAACTTTCTCTTAGTAATTTTTCAACCTCGGCATTAATAATTTAAGCGGCTTTGCGAGATGAAATGGACATAATATTTGTACGACGGGCTTAGCATGAGGGTATTTCTTAATTTCATGAGTCACAATGTTAGGTTGATTCACTGGAATTTCCTCATAGGACGGGGAAAAAATGTCGCCGGAATTCTGAGAAATAGGGCCTTATACGCGTTGATTTCATCAAGAGAGCACAAAGTGCCTATATGAATGTTTTCGATAATTCAAAGTCTAGCGAAATTTCAATTGGTACCATTGGAGATATGTTCCTAAATTAGTTTTTGAATTTGAATGATTGAAATAGGACATTGAGGACTCTCGATATATTCTGGCCAGAAAATATGGATGACAAATCATTCTCAATTTTATCAAGTTCGGAGTAAAAAGGATGAATGATGATGATGATTTTCCATGAAAATTCATCCAAGAGTATGGTATTCGTAATACTCTTCATTTGGGAACGTTTGATTGAAAGGATTAGAAATGATTTGATGTTAAACATGATAAATAGGAAATAATCATCACTGTCATTCACTTAGTTAGTTTAGGCGATGATGGGTTAGAAAGTGATTGAAATTCTGGTAAGATAATTCAAAGAGGCTTAAAGGAATCTCTCCTTGTCGTACATGGCTTGGCCTTCCGGACTACGACGGAACAATCCGAGGATCGGGGATGAAATTGTGTTGATGCTAATCATGTTGACATGAGGGAAACATTATGAGAAAATTTGGTGGAGGTATGGAAAATTTTCCCATCATATATGAATCCTTTTGAAAACCTACCCCAACATCTTCATATGGAATAATCGACTTCCCAACAAAATGGATACTACTTTTAGAGGCATGAGTCACATTGGTAAGATAGCGATTAGTTAATTTCCCTTTGTGGGGAAACATTATCACTCAAAAATATGATTAGAATAAAACTAACATATAATAATACCAACTTAGTCCACGATAAAGTTTTATATTCAAGTTGAGCATCAACAACCTCAACTTCAACCGCAACCATTTTTACCTTCTATCGTATAGGTATATATCATTGTGAATCCCATATGGGAGGAAACCTCTTCCATCGAAGGATTTAAAAGTCATGTGGGATTTATTGATCATTGTAGAACCAAGGTATTTCCAACAAGAAATATACATATCTGGTTAGATTCTCCCTCCCATCAATTACCGTGCGAAAAACTTCGTTTGAACACTACTTGTGGTATTGGAGATACTGAATTGATGTGGAAGTCTAGGTACATAATTGTCTAGATCGAAGATAATTAGATTATAATAATGAGTTAAATAACTCCTATAGCGAAAAAATTAATTTCTTTATGCTGGACAAGTTTGCATCACTTCAGGGTCATATGGCCCAAGAAGGTGACATAGCCGAGATCTTCAACAATGTTGTAATTTTGAGCAACTTCATTCATGTGGGTTGAAACTAACTTTCGAAGAACACCTTTACATGAAAGTCGGAATACCATGCCATAATTAGGTTTCTCTGTTATGTAATGGTTCATAAGTAGGAAGTAATTAACATGGAATCTTGGGCGGGTGAACTAGTGTCGTTCCATTTCACAAGACATAGATATGTATTCTTGAGATCTTGTAGAAACCATAACTTGAGAAGAAATCATCATTATATGTGTTGATGAGATGGAAGAATAAGCATTATGAGTGACCATATTCTTGTCTTGAGAATTAAATGTATCCTTCAAAACAACGGTGCGTTGAAACTTTGACGAATTTAGTTACCTCGTAGCGATGGGGGCACTCCTTGGTGTAATGATCTTCATCACGGATTAAACAAGGATAACGAGGTTTCATCTTCTCATCGGATGGTTTGGTTTATTGGTTTTCTTTTTTATGGATTTCTCTCTTTCACTTTCACCCTTCCTCTTATTTTTACCTCGTCGATTTATTTTCAATGGTGGATGAATCTACAACATTAATCTCGGAAGTATTTTAGGAGAAGGTTTCCTTTAGGTGAGTTGGGTAAAAGAAGTTGTAATCACATAGTATTAGATTTGGAATGTTTATTTTTACTCGTAGACGTACCTACTTGCACAATCCGCGGCATGAGAGCTAGAAGGAGTTATTTTTATTTGACCGGGGCAAGGCAAATCCAGAATTTTTTTATACAAAGTGCGGCAACGTGGCTGCCAAGCTAGGTCTAGATATTGGGCATGAGCGGTAACATTTTATTTTATTACAACACCTCACTTGGAAACATCTTCGGTAATATTTAGAAGTAAATACTTGGTAAAATTCAGCCATAATATGATGCGGAATGAAAACTTTAACCAAGTGATGTCTACGTCACCATTCATGGATATGATCGAAATATAGCTAGATGATTTCTATTTTAGTCGGGTCAAAAGCTTGGTACTAGTATCGTAATGGGCAGATGGCGAAAATGAGTCCAATAAAGTAGTTTCTAAGGCATTGAAATGGTGAAAAGGAGCTCATGGCAACTCGGTGTACCATTTCATGGCTAAACCAATTAAGGTTAATTGAAAAAATCATAATCGAATGGAATAATCGATTAATGAATTAGATGCACACTAATGATGATACGTCATTACATGGTTTGAAAAGGTCCTCCTCGATTTACATTCAAATTTGAGAATACCCTTTGTGAAAATTGGTGGGAATTTCCAACCCAAAACGAAAATAGTAAATCAAATCATTTTATAATGAGAAAAATCTATTAACTAGTCGGCTAATATCTTGCTATGGAAGCGATAACCCTAGGATGATGCAATTTCTCAAGGAGGATATCGAGGATATCCTGGAGATAGCCTTTGTCGGTTGCGGTGCATACCTCCGGAAGTGCCGGGGGTTAGCCATACCAATCGAGGTTGATGTGGTATAGGATCATATGACTTCCCGGGGTATGGTTGACTCTAGAAAGTTGGATTTTTGTACGATGTTTGTCCCAATTAATATTTCCCTTTGAAAATGTTGGCCTTGCAAGAGAAACTAGCCTTTAAATAAATGACTCGAGAGAGCTAACCTTGAAAAGGTTGACCTTGAATGAATGGGCCTTGAAAAGGTTGGCTTTGAAAAGGTGTTTGCAAATCCATTTGCAAGTTCCTATCTTAGGATGTCACGAAGGAATTTGAGGTATAGATTGGATTCTAGGCCCATCTTGATAAACTAAAGTCCCAAGGGATATCTATGTAATGAGTTGCGCTCTATACTTGAAGAGTAATTGGAGCAAAAACTTGAGATACTCTCGGGATGGGTGTTTGAGGTGTACTAGGTTTATGAACGGATGTTTGCGCAACATATTGGATAGGAGTATGTGGACTACTAGGACCGGAGTTCTTTGAAAAATGTCTGAGTTAACTTGAGGAATTCCTAAACAAGTTGTTGGACTTTAGTAAGAACAAGTTGTCCAATTCATTGAACGAGGGTTGGTAAATGGGAAAGCTATTGAGTAGATTGCATAAATATTTTGAGCAAACAAAGGATTCCATGTCATTATTCTTCCTAAATAAGGAGGGCCTATGAAGGGTTGTGACACAAAGGGTTGACCTAAAACGAGTGTGAGGCATCATACCATAGCTTTGATAGTTATCGAAGTAAAGGTTTTCCTACAACGGTAAGATATGAACCAACAAAAGGTTTCCCTCCTTGAGGAGGTTAGTGAGCACGGGGAAGTTTTATAACCACCTACTCGGGTAACTTGAGGATTCTGCCAAAAATTATGTGAATGTATTGGCCGAGGTCACGTTTTGGGTAGTAGATGTTAATAAACCAATTGACATAGTAGAAATTTGAGGAGAAGGAGAGGCTCTGAAAAATCCCTGAGTAGTGGTAATTATCAATGAGGAACTAAAGGACCACCATATAAAAATGTTTTGGAGAAGTTAAAAACATGGATGTGATAAACATACTTCAGCCATTTTACGAAATATTATATGCAGGCAAAGAGTAAAAAGAAATGTGTTATCATGGATGAGCGTAACCAAATGAATATGAAAAAGTAAAGGTGCTAAAATTCACCAAATGTGTGAAAAGGAGAAATAAGAAGGTATAACGAGAAGAGTCTATTCACGAAAATAATGGATTACTAGGAGTTTCTTCTTCATCATCTTCGATAATATCTTGTTACTAATGAGTCCGGGAGGAACATTCTTGGTAATAATGATTTTTACTTTGGGTGAACATGGAGAACATAGGGGGCTATAGCGTTTGAAGGAGACTCGGAGTTGACATTGGAACTCGAGGATTTAGAAATGTTTGGCTCAATTGACTATGTATCTAAGGCTTCACCGGTGATAGATTCTACGTAATGGTTTCGAGTGATTATTGGTTCAATTTTCTCAAGTCTCTTTCAAATTAAAGGAGGTTGATTCACTTGAGATTCATATTGTGCCACAATAGACATTTCGGGTAGATGCGAAGACCCGGATCACATTTATTTTCCCTTTCATACTTAATTTTCTCTAATTGACTCGGTGTGTACTCGGGGGGTTTACCCTACATTTTCCACGAGTCTCTTGGTATTTCAGCCACAATTAATTTAATTAAATAAAATTTCAAGAAATAACATAAGCCCTAAAAATTAAAAAACAAACAAATGAACACATGCTAGTAAATATAGAATCAAACCAAATGTAAACAATTTTTTTCATACTAATCACTAGTTGGTGATGAAAGTCAACGTACGTGGAAATCAATGTGAAATTATAGTGGATGAAACCGATTGCCTTGACAACCTGGCTAATGAAACAATGCAGTGCAACGGTAACTAAACATGCCATCTCGATTTGATATTGCAAAAATTCCAGAGTAGATGCAGTCAATATTTGTTCCACAAACAATAGAGACCTTCCTTCTACCATCACCTCAAAGATAAAGCCCTTTAATATTATGGTCACTAAGGTTACCGAAACTATCGCAATTTAACCTAGGGGCAGTCATATGTCGAGCGTACATGCAAGGCGAGAATGGCTAATCTTAATCCCTTGAAAGCTCCTCGACATGGTAAATATGAGGTTTAATAACAAGTACCTTTCAGCATTGTTTGTAATGTGTGCAAATATTCTATCTTTACCAATGAAGCATATGATTACATCATTGGGTCCGATATTACCTTATTGTAACAATTGTGTAAGAAAGAGTTTCCAAGAAAGCAAGTAATAGCTTGGATTTCTCCCTACGCAAGATTTTATTGTTTGTTTATTGCTTTGGAAAGTTTACTCACTTCCCTATTCCAAAGCACAAACCTTATCTTTGTTGGTGGAATAAGCCTAAAAAATGTAAAAATTTCTAGATTGATTTTAATTAACGTTGTGTTATTTTGTTGTTACTTCTTGAGTGAGATATGAAGGTGGCCCATTGATATTTTAACGGAAACTAAAAAATACTCTAATGCATTCAAAAATGAAAATGTGATCTTTTCCTTTCAATGAAATCTAGTTAAGGAAAGTGAGAGTTCTTCAGTTTTTCCAAAAGACATGCAAAAATAAAAATCCAAAAAAAATATTTTTTCATGGAATTCCAATTCACTTACAGTATTTAGTTAAAACTAAATGAAAATTTCAATTTTCTTAATTCAAATAAACATACAAACTCTCTTTTAACAAACAATCACTTACAATTCTTCAAATTTGATGGAAAAACCAATAAACTTTAAAAATGAAATTTTATTAAAATAATGTACTTAAATAATGATGCCTACGGGTGCAATTTTATAATTCAAACGCGAAAAAGGAATAATTCACTTTTTTTATTCATCAAACAAAAGCACTTTTCACAAAAACACTACTTCTTTGAGAAAACCTAACTTCATAATCACAGAAAGATCCTTCACAAATAAGAAAATTATTTTCTCAAACAAGTAAGATTAATAACAAATCTAGTCTATTTGAGAAAAATATAGTAAAATTGTGATTTCAAACAAAAAAATATCCTTTTTTGATGAAACAATAACCATATACATAAACCCTACTAAAAAATGTGAAGCAGTGAATTCTAAAGGCTTCAACGTGGCACTCAAATAGTTCCACGAAAGGTTATGAATATTAAAAGAAACAAAAATATCCATTCGGGAAATTAAAAATCAATGTACGATAGAAAGAAATATTATTTTTTTTCAAAATTTTTCAAAAGGGTGCCAGGTTAGTATAATCCGGTGTGCATGTGCCGCGTATGCAGAACAAAACTTCACAAATCTACGCTCTGTTCTTCCGAAACATAAATTACTTTGGTAAGGAAAGTTTTTAAAAATAAAATTAGGACTATGAAACTAAAGGATCTAAAATTTCATGATTTTTCCAACATTCAAATGTGGCCAAAACAAAAAATGGAAAAAAACCCAGAAGTAAAGACTAGAGAACTAAGACGTTCCCTAGTGGAGTCGCCAATTTTTTTATACGGACAAATCCCTTCTACGAACAAAGAATCTCCCTATAATTCTAAAGGAAAACTAGAAATAAGAATACATAAGAATAGCTCTTTCCCTAAGCCTAACTTAGATTTAAATCATTAAAACTAGATAAGTGGAGGGGTGCTCTTACCTCTTTGTAATGCTTGATGAGAATCCATGATTTTCTCGTTGCTTGCTCCTAGTACTTTGATGAAACACACAAACACAAAAATACAAGGGATCGAAGGCATATACAGTTGTGATCTAAAAAATCTTAATCTAATGATCGAGGAGATTAGAAATTGAAATTACACCTTAATGAATACATAAAGAGTATAAACCATTCATAATTTAATAAGATAACACAATGAGAAAAAGTTCAAATGTATTGAACCAAAGATAAAAGAATATCCTTACAACCTTGCCTTTATGTCATGATTTTCCTCCCAAATACAGCCTAATCTTCTCCTTAGATGATAAGATCCCGGAATCCAAAATAACCGGCATAAGACTACCTTTTGTGAACTCCCTTAACGGTATCCTCTACTCAATTTATAGGAAAAATGGAGGAGGTTTCGGATCAAAAGAGGGATGAGATCAGCTAATCCATAGTGTATAAGGTTCATTGATCCAAAGGAATTAGCTCCATGTTAAGAGGGTTTGGTCAAATAGATATGACTTCCAAAAGCTTCTAGTTGAGATACATTCACTAGCAGGCTTCAGAACACTTTTAATTTTAAATTTCATTGAGTCATGCGCGATGCATAATAGAGAACGAGTGTAGTGATACATAGGTTTTGATGGAAGAAACTACATGCACATAAACCAACTAGGAAAAGTGTGTAAGTCATGCTAAACAAGTTAAAAGACCATTTTTCCCTATATTCATGATTTGGTCAAGGAATATAAATGTTAGACTTTTCGAGGAGTGCATTCATTTCTACATATGTATAGATGGCAAGAGATCCATTTTAATCGTCGAGTGTCATGAGTGAAAAAATGATGTATATAACCACGGGGTTGTCATTAGGCACACGGGGATGAAGAGGCACCATGGCCCGCACCTTTGCATGTTGAGTATAAGACAGGAATCTCAAATTTGAAAATGTCGAATCAAAAGCCATAGTGAAGTTTGAATTCAATACAAAATACTTCAATTCGTATAGTACGAGGGGAATTTTCAAGGACCAATTTGGGCAAATCTACTACCACTAGTTTAATGAGGCATACGCAGTGACGGAGGAGGAACCATGGAAGAATTTATATATCTCCTACATACCTCATGATATGATCGGCATCTTGGTACTTCTCAAGTTGTCCCTTAGATGACAACGATTCTAGAAGAGACAATAGCATAAGACAACATCTAGATATAGGATCGGGGAAAGAGGAACGTTAACGACAATGTACGGGAGGGAACAAGCTAGAAGATGCAAGTAGATCCTATCTTTCAACAAGAAGCTTCGGGAAATATAATAAAAAGAGGAGGTAGATGAAGCAAGAGCGAGTGGAGAAAGAGAAGAAAAACTTGGAGAAAGCACGAACTATGAGCGCGAAAGCGAGCAAGATTTATGGGAAGAACAAGAGCTAAGAAGAAGAGAAAAGGAGGAGAAGCAGAAGAAGGAAGATGAAGGAAGGTAAGTGTTATGCGGGAAAATCACCTCTGTGGATAGAGACGATCCCTCTAGCCCTATGATGGGTCTAGTAATAAAGGGAACAATATAACACCTACTTTCCTAGATTGTAAATGGACCTGAGATCGTATAGAGGTGATAACCTCGATACGTCTTTATCCTAGCCTGATTCTTTGATATTTCCTCTTCTTAGTTGAATCCTTGCTATCACCAACACTTGAATTTACTGCAAAAGAGATCAAACAACATAAAACATGAAAAGAAAACATGTATTTCACATAAATAATCTATCTAGTTGATCAAGGAACACGAGAAATCAAATCATGCATCATGGACAAGAGTGGAAATTAAGAATCAGTTGTATCATATTAATATAAAGGGGGTTTACAACCTATATGCCTTGATGTAGCTCTCCTTCAATGAGTCTGGATCTAGGCACATCTCCAAATCACTCATTTCAACTTGGTACGAAAAGTCCCAAGGTCTCAACTCTCCTTGATACCTATAGAAACAATTTTCTCTCTATTGTTCTTATATCTCTATTCTAGCCCAACGAGAGGTATGGGAAGATGTCAATTTTATAGTGAAGGTAGAGGGAACATGGATCCACTTAAAGGTGGGGGAAATGGTTTATCTCATTAGGTGGTTCCTCTTTTGTAGGAACAAAAACCCAAAGGGAAAGCTCGACCCTATCCCCATGAACATAAAACCAGCTCTGCCCCGAGAAAGATTCTAGATCTCAAAACTGTTTCCATTTTTAAAAACCTTCCGAAGTGGTCGGTGTGGGTATTATCTCCCATTACGGCCACCGATGGGCGTTGCTTGAGCTTAAGATGAGGCATCGGTGCGAGTGAGACAAACAAAAGACGCGCTACTCCAAATTATGTTTTTTGGGCTAGTCGAGGAATGATTAACGAGTTTGTTCATTATATTGTAAGGGATATAATGGCACATTTTCATGATGAAAATAGACACAAGGGTCACTCTTGACGTACTCTAGGATTCGGGAACGGGAGTACGGGGACAATGAAAAATTGTTGTGTAAACGAGATGCCCCTATAGGATGAAGGGCGAAGGAGAGTGAAGGAGTAAATTATTTACGAGTACGTGTCGGGACAAGACGTCGTTGTTGGAAAACCGGCGAAATCAAGCACATATATTCATAACTAAAATCTACGAGATAAACACATGACATGAGGTATGAAGCCTGATCATCAGTAAAGAGATCATGAAACAAGATCTTTGGTATGGTCGCGGTCGTCTAGTAATAAGAGAGGACCACAAACATGGACTCGGGTATGGTCATAGTCATCCGGATAAAAGATTCATGTGTACAATCATGAATAATACATATCACCTCGCAACATGAGATTTATCGAGACAAAACCAAGGGTCTTGTGCTGCGGTTGTCACGACCCGACCAAGTACAAATTTAGACATCGAATGAGTGAGTTGAAATCGAACATTCAAGAAAATCTCTTGATTATTAGTCAATGATGTAAGCTATTAACATGCGTGAGAGAGAGAACCAATAATGACAATTTCCCTCGAGTCTTAGCGGTACAATCCACGAGATTCGAACTGAGTCGACGTCGAGCACTTTTGAGAATACGTCGATCAAAGGCCAATAATGCAAAATTGTCGTCGGATGGTAACAACATGCGATTAGGGCATGCGGGCTCTAGGTACTAAAAAGGGATCTCTAGATCAACTTCCCGGATAATGAGTTGAATTCGATAGGCACAGTCAGCGAAGGAGGGGTTCATAATGTGTCCCACATCGTACGAGACAAGATAGAGGAAGTAAGATAATGATGAAAGTTAAAAAAAGAACGAGGCAATGAATAGAGTCGCGAAGGAACTTCTCGTGAACATATGAGTGACATGACGTTGGAGTTTGGCGAGTATTTGACTCAAATGGAATCAAAGTTCATGTTGACAAAATTGGTAATTGAATGAGAGGAAAACGGATGCAAACTACATGGAGAAAAGTGATGAATGTAGGATTACCCAACAAAACACAAAATAGAGGATGTGTCATGTTCAAGAGCGATATACTGCCAGGTAAGATTGATAAATAATTTCATTTTTCCCCCCACCATTTCTAGCAAGTACCCAAATTATTTTTTAATACAAGCTTGAAGGGATATCATATGCTTTTCCTATAAGTCTTTCCTTGAGACAAATCTAGCCTAGTACATTTTATGAGCCCTAGGAACGAGGAACTCGGTGTCGTCATGGTGATGGGACCAATGTCGTTAAATTTTAACGATTCTAAAAAAGGTGGAAATCAACTCCTTTTCATGTATAGAGAGCTTGAAAAGAGGCAAAAAGAAAACTCTATATAGCCCTTTTCATAAATAGTCCTCGAACTCAAAAAGGTAGAAAACAAAGTTTGAGAGAACCTCTCGGCCATGATTGTTAAGGTATTCCTTTTTTATTAATAATAATTTATCTGACCACAGAAAAAGGGGTAAACATATATTGAGTAAATGATGTTTCATGAACTTTAATGAGTTCAAAATGACAAGAAGTGTATTAATATTTTCATGTTTAGAGAAGTCGGAAAGGAGCTGAAAGATGACTCCTTGGGGTGACTTTTTGATTTTATTTTACGAAAGTGTTTGAAAAAGTAATAAATTGGAACTGTGTATAATATATCCTTCAAACTATTCTGTTTCTACACGAGAATAAACCCATTATCTATTTTCAAGGTAAAAGTTATTAAAATATTTTAAAATATGAAAAAAAAACCTAAAAGTTGCTTGAACACTTATAAAAAATGAGAAATGGCTGTTTTTACTTTTACCTTCACAAGTTTTTGGAACAAGTTTTACCCTTAATTACCTCAACTCTTCGGGAGCGGATCATGGGCGATCAGGAAAGTGATGGCAGGGCATCAACAACGTATATCCACACTCGTCCTTTTCATTTTTGTCTCTCTTTTAACATATTTTACGAGAGGGTAGTGATTTTTTTGGAGATGAATTTTGACTTGGTGTCGCGGCGGTCGGCGCGGATATGCCATATCAGGATTAGGCAGTCTGTCATTTTTAACGTTGTCCATACGAAAATCGGCGTAGCTATTTTTAAAATGGCCACGCTGATCGCGAGTGTGAAGAGGCAAAGAATTCTCAAAAAACACCGTTCAAAACTAATTTTTTATGCATGGATTTTTAACAAAAGGAATTTTGAACATTATGACATAAAGAAAATAACCCAAAATCATGGTGGCCGAAATTTGAATGGAAGAGAGGAAAACTATGAAGTAGATAGAGAAACTATAGAAAACCAAGATTTCTTTGCTGCTTTGAGGAACTACGGGCTCCTCAAATTCTTTATGACTCCTAGTATGAGATCACGAGTGGAATTCTTTGCGGTACTTGGTAAGCATTTGGGATATGGGATGAGAGAAATTCATCATTGGCAACCAAGAGCTAGAGATTGAGGTGGTTGATATTTACTTCATCCTTTGGCTTATCACATAGAGAGGGAAACGGGATTTTACGGATGGAAGCGCATTATCATGGGAAAAACTATGGAAATGCTCATAGGAGGGCATGTGCAGAGGCGATGAAATATTCCGTAGGAAGATAGATATAATAAGCATGAAAAAATTACCACTCAAAGTAATCATATACACCATCACACATGCGTCGGGGCATGAGCACTTCATGACGCTCCCAAGTATCGTGCAAAATATCATGGACTATATGTATGGGAAATTTTAAGCGGGCATAAGTCATGTTTTCTAAAAAATATGAAAAACAACTCTCAAAGTTCAAGAACGATCGAATGAAGTAGTTTGGATATGGTTCAATATTAACAACATTCTTCCTGAACATGTCTTTGCTATTCAATTCTAATTAGGACGGAAATGGTGGTGCCCACCATAATCCATGTCTAATCGGATGGGCCGAGTTGATGCCTCGTTTAGGAGGTGTGAAACACATGGCGTACAAGCCTACCTTTTTTATGTGGTGAAGACATCTCATTTTCATAGAAGACTGACCGTACTTTGGGAATGATTTCAAAGGTGATCCAAATCTACCACTTCCGGAGAGGCGAGCATTGGGATGACAAAGGTAAAGCATTTTTTTGTTAGAATTTTCATGACTATATATATATATATATATATATATATATATATATATATTCTAATATTTAAACTTATGTGTCGCAGATGACGGACCGGAGAGACTAGTTGGGATGTCCCCTATCGCGAGAATAGTGGTGAGGGGAGTTTGAGGTAGCTCCATACACGGAGGCAGATGCTAAAAGAAGAGATTGCTCGAAATATGGATTCTTTGACTAACGGGATTCGAGAATATGCTTGTGTTGGATATTCCACCGTCGTTACCAAAGGCATATTGTAGGGTGTACGATCACATTCAGCAAACTCTTTGAATCAAGCCATTCGAGCATGGCACCTTTACCCACGACCACCATGTTGATTAGTCTAGTTTTGATTTTGCGAGTTGTAGTCTTTTTTGGGACCTTCGAGTCTTGTTATGTACGAGAACATATAGTTTTTGGGTTATGATGTACTTTTGAAAACCAAATTGACATATATATATATATATATATATATATATATATATATATATATATATATATATATGTATTTACATGTTTTATACATGATGTAATGATGATCATATTTACACAAATTTAAAAAGTATCTATCTCATTGCAATTACCTAATGCATTTGTTAATGTATTCATGTGTAGTGGAATGTCTTGATATGTATGTATCCATTCCTTTCTAAAAGGCGAACACACATACATTCTGAAATTTGAGGGTATACGATGGAATATTATCCATTAAGATGTAGGGAAAAAAAAGTTGTGAATCTAGGTTTACAACCAATTCTCTAATGCGAAAAGATTGCTTACGAAGAAGTTCAATATCTGCTTGTACTCAAAAAATATTGGTGGTTGTACAACCTAAACATATACCTTGCAGATCTACTCACTTACCATTAGGGTCATAGATAACCCATGCGTAGAAGATACATTTTGAGTACTACGGCAGTCACCATCAACAAAACCGACAAAGGAGTTAAAGAAATATACAAATCAAGTAAAACAAGATAAGTAGGAAAATGGTTACAAAAGCACACCAAACCAGAACCAAAATTGTACACGTGTAAAAAAATGTAATGGAGTTTAATTTTTACAGCTTGAAGCTATGGGAAGCTCTTCTTGAAAAATAAATTTACCGACACCTCGGCTTGATAACCAATTAAAATTACATTCCCCCAAGTTTTAGTCCATTAACACCCAGTGAAGTTTGCTAGTTACTAATAGATGGATGGAGTGAAGGTTAAGTTGCGATATTAAGTGAAAGACTTGAATTGAAGGGGGAATTTGTTTCATTTTTTGACGAGGTTGATACGGTGAAATACTTTATCCTACGAAAATTTGAATTCATTTTTAATTAGGTTGACATAATAATATAATTATCCTCATGACACCTTGTTTTGTTTTTTAAATAGCTTGACACAAGAAAATAACTTTTCTCTAAAGAGATTTTTTCATCTTTTAAGGATTTTGACACAAAGAAGATAGAAATATGGTCGGTGGACCTGATCAAGACATCTAAGAGGTCATGGCTTCCAATAGGTTCTCATCAGAGGAGAAAAACACTACGGAAATCGGGATCTAATTCCCTAACCCTGCCGGTACACGACATCACTGACGACACTTTCCATGGACGTGGGAAATGAATAGATGGTTGGTCGGTATATCATGAGATATAATGGCACATTTCATGATTAGAGACACGAGAGGGGTCCTTTGTTGAAGGTCCTCCCGGGATTCGTGAACAAGGAGTACAAGGACGAGTGAGAAATTGTTGTGTAACTCCCCCGGTGGAGTTTCAATTTTTTATGAAGGAAAATCCTCTCTGCTCGGACAGACGATCCCTCTAACCCTAAGATGGATCTAGTAACAAAGGGAACAATCTAACACTACTTTCATAGATTGTAAATGGACACATATCATATAGAGGTGACCTACCTCGATCGTGTTGCTCTGCTTGCTCGAGTCCTTTGATCCTTTGCTCCTCGTATTTAGATATCGCTTTCACCGGCACTTATTTACTTGCACAAGAGATAAAATAACACAAAACGTGCAAGGACGACATTTATTTCACATAAAAAATTCTATCTAGTTGATCAAGGAATACTAGAAATCAAATCATGCATCATGGACAAGAGTGGAAAGTAAGAATCGGTTGTATCATATTAATATAAGAGGGGAGTTACAGCACATTGCCTTTATGTCAAAGCTCTCCTTAAACATCAATAGGATCCAGGCACGTCTCCAAAGCACTCATTTCAGCTTGGTATGAAAAAGCCATAGGTCTCAACTCTCCTTGATGCCTATAGAAACAATTCTCTCTCTGATGTTCTTCTATCTCTATTCGAACTAGAAGATGTATGGAGGATGTCCATTTTATAGTGAAGGGAGAGGGAAAATGGATCCACTTAAGGTGGGGAAATGGTTCATCTCCTTGGGTGGTTCCTCTTTTTAGAAAGCAAAGAAACCCAAGGAAGTAACATCCCTATACCAAAGAACAAACAACCATCTCTCCGCCACGAAGCTTCTAGATCTTGAAGCTTCGTTTCCATTTAAAACCTTCCCGAAGTGGATCATCACGGGTATGATCTCCATTCCGAGTGCTGATTGGCGGTTGCTCCGAGTTATGATGAGGCACCTTTGCAAGTGAGACAATCAAAGGACGTGTTGCTTCAAATTAACATTTTTTTAAGGGGAGCTACACCGGGAATGATTAACAAAGATTTGGTTAATTATCTTGTAAAGCGATATAATGGCACATTTTTATGATGAAAAGAGGCACTAGGAATTCATTGTTGAAGGTCTTCTAGGATTAAAGAACTATGGAGTAGAGGAACAGTGACAAATTTTTGTATGAGAAAGGTGCCACATCATAAGAGACATCACCCATACAATTTGAAAAGAAGGTACATGATTAGCCAACACTAGAAGGAGCGAGCAAACGGATGCATAATTAGGAGTTTACTCAGGAGATTGAAGCGATTGATTCAAGTTGCGGAGACATGGGTTCCAGATCGGAGGTTTGCAAGATGAAGATGTGTGCCACGATTCCTAGAGCACCATAGGTCACATTCAAACTCAACCCTCTGACCACGAAGGCTATCCTAAGAAAGGAAGGAGATAGTTCCCCTTGATGATTCGGTGATGGTGTACAATCTATAATTTGTTGAACTCCATAAGAATATTTTTCAAGCATGGAGAAATAAATTCTTAGATGTCCATGCATCACCTACATTATGAGAGAAAGTTGTGTGTGGAACACCAACAAGAATCAAAGAGCAGGAAATTTATGATACCAACATGGCCTTGAGCTAAAGGAGATCTAACACTCGGTGTTTGGTGGCGAGAGAATAATCGGTTGGCTCATAATCTACGGATAGTACGGCAAGAGAATTAACAACTTTCTACGGTAGTTTAGAATGCACCTTCGCTGGTATATTAGGAGGAGATAAGAGAAGCGATACTTGTTGAAGTATCGACACTTTGAGACACTATATGGGACCTTTTTATATGGGGTTGGTGACCATTCATGAAGTTTTCCACTTGCATGACTTACAACGGGAAAAGAAAAGAGTTTTTCAAGATCCTTAAGAATATACAAGCTACCATCATCATTGTGCATGAGTGGATAATGTGATACGACATCACCACTTGCAACGGCGGTAGAAGGAAGATGAAGTCATAAGGCGGAACTGAAAGCAAAGTTCAAATTTTTGTCCGAAGACAACAAGTATCTCACATCATTCATTGGAAACATTCAAGCCTCATATGTATGGACATACAAAAATTTGGATTTCATGGTGAGAACTAACGAGATCCCATCGATTGATACACTCAACGAACTAAATGCAAACGAGAAATTATAGAAGGAGATTGATCAATACTTGGAGTAGTGGAGCAAATACCATGCAAGGGAGAATTGGACGTGAATAGACAAAACTTTTTCACATCGGTGGCCCGATTCAGATCATAAAAATATACTGATTGGCAAAGAGAGGGTTAATACTAGTTCCAAGACATTGTACCTAGATGAAATGGAGCCAAGATTAAAACTTCCATGCGATATTATCTCGCGAGTTTGGGGGATACCATCACATGGTACCAAGATTTTCTTCTAAGTATGTGGTTGAGAGGAACCAAGTCAAATTTTCCCAACTTGAGTTCACCAAAACTCCAACATCATAGTGTTTTTCTTGTTAGGATGCCAAGTTATCTCTGCCTTATTTTGTCTCGTATGTGTATGAGTGGAAAATGTAATATTATTTGTAATTATTGTAAGTGAAATTCCAAGTCTCCTTATTAGAATGTGAAGAGTCATGAGGAGAGTACAAGAGTCACAAAGGGGAATTCCCATAGTCACTCCCCTTTGTTATAAATATATCCCCATAAATCTTGTAACGGGATTTTGGGATCCAAGATTTTTGGCTAGGCTTAGTCTTAGGAGAGTTTGGTGTTTTTGTGTGAGCCTTGGCTTCTGCGGTGTAGAGGGAGTATACTTCTTTCGAGGAGTTGGTGTTGTACACTTCACGTTCCAATATTGGGGCTATTGGCTTGTCAAATGTTTTATATATGATTGGAACTATCACTTTAATAAAACTCATAACGAAATGAGATTTCATGCATATATTGTGAATATATTAGGACTACTCTTGTTTCATTTGTGATGTATGTTGTAACTTATGCAAATTCTTATGAACTTTTTCATTTGAATTTTTATGTATCTTGTTTGATGTGTGTTGATGTGTTAATCCATCACCTTAACTTGTGGACTACATTGCTTGTTAATTCGTGTGATGTCTTTTTTCTTGTGTGTTCCTTCAGATGTGTACTATTACGAGGCTTATAAAGGGCACACTTTATTTTCCCTTCGTGTGTTGAAACATTTATATGTCGAAATTGACTCTGCGGGGTCACACACTTTTCTCACCAAATAGACCATGTACCATGTTATCACTCTAGTAAATTCTTAAGTTGTGGGATTTTGGATTTAAGTCAAAGAAATGTTAGAGGTAACCAAAAACCTACTTCAAACTCTAGGATCTAGCCTTCCTAGGGTTCGAGAGGACTCTCTCTTTAAATTTTAACTTTGTTTAATTTGTGAATATTAGGCTAGCTATGAAAGTACAATTTGGTTTTGGTTTAAAGGGTTTGGTGGGAAAAATCACTTGGGTAGATAGAGAGAAATCTACTTGTCCATTGGGCTATGGAGTCTAAATCAAGCTAGCGACACTAGAAATCAAGGCGAAAAAGGTACAAATATATGCGGGGTAGGATAGGTAACCCTGGAAGATTTGGGAAAGTGATTTTTGTGAGGTGGTATGATCGGGATAAAAGGGCACTTAAGGATCCTTTGATCCATAAAATGGAAGTAGAAGTCAGAGAAGTCAAATGGGAGAAGGAGAAATTAAGGGTTCCTTGCAGAAAATTAGAAAAAAAAATTAAAATGGCAACGAGTTAAAGACGGGGAACACTTGACTAATCTGTAGTAATACCCCAAGTTACACATTCGGATAGAACAAACATAAAATGAATGCATGAAACTTAGAAAAGGAAACAACGACAAGTAGGAAGTACTTCACTCATCGGCTTATCATAGGGATCTGAGTTATAATTCCGGTTAACTTGTCCGATCTGCTACTTTGAATTCAAACACATGATAGCCTCAATGTTCAACAGAATGTCTATAATAAGTCCGACAATTTTATTCCTACTTTGAATACTTCGAAATTGAAGTATTTATACAAAAAGTATTACAAATATCCTAGAAGAGTTCTAGGAATAACTTTAGGAAAAATAAAATATCATTACATAATAAAAGGGATAGTTGCTTAACAAACTAGCAAGTTGTTCTCTTTTATCCAAAATAAATGAAACTATTTTGTTAACAAGGAGCTTTTGGCTACCTATGTGTCCTACTTCTTTGGCTCTTAGATATTTTCATGATTTTGACTTGCCTTCGATATAACAACTGGCGATACTCTTTAACTTTGATGCTCTTTAATGCGCATTAATATTTGACCATTAGTTTTATTGTTTTACTGCTATAAAATTATCTTTTAGCGGTAAAATCCAACAAGGCTTGTCTTTTCATTTTATCTTTTCTTTTATTTGTCTTTAGGTAATTTTTTTCCACATTTTTTACCCTCCATACTTTACATAAAATACGTGAGAGTACGCCCTCTTCACCTTTCGAGATTTGGACATTTTCTAGCTTCTGTAGTTTTCATCAGCCTCTTTGTATCTTGAAAAATTAGGCTTGATGAAAAGAGGTGCAATTTCATGTTGTAGAAAAAAATAAATCCTCAAAATACTGAAGTAAAACTTTGCCGTAGGAGTGCCTTGTGCTAGTGGCTTGTTTACTTGCTCTTTAGCAAACTCACTGAACTTTTCTTTATAGTCCTTATTTTGTGGCATAAGCTTTTCATTGAACACATGTATATCTTGGTAAGACTTTTTGTTTTAGGTACATACTTTACCATAAAATCTAGTTATGGCAAAGCTTCATTGTTTCACACTTTTCTTCAAGATTGTTCATTAAGCTCTTCTTAGTGATATCCTTCTTGATTTTCAAGATTGTCTGTCATGTACGATATTTTTAATTCTTCAATTTCCTCCCTATTCTTGTTGTTTATAAATGTAATGAGTTTTAAAGCACAAATTGCAGGTATCATTCAACTCATCTTTATCTTTGTATTTTGTTTGAGGTACGCTATTAGAAATTATTTAACTCATATAAAACCTGAATTGAAGGCCAATGATTATGAATGGCTTAGACTATGTTAGTCAGAGATGATTTTTAATGTATGAGATCTGCCTCACATGAAAGTCAATTCCTTTGGTAGATTCTTGAAATTTAACTCTCCCAATGCGATTGCTTCTTGCTCATGAATTACGGCATTGATACGGCAGTCTTATTTGCATTCTCAATTTTCAATCATATTGTCCAATATGTTTGTTCATCTCTCATTTAAAGACATCTCTTCCATGGTTAACAATCTGGTTATTCCTTCATGTTTCTATACATTTGTAGTAGAAGATTACGTATTTAAATGATGATGAAGTCAGCGACGCTGAGTTTCTAGTGGGCCCTTTGGTGCTAATTTCTCTCCTAAAGTCCGAAGCCCCTTTGTTGTAGTAATCCTTTGCCCAGGACCAATGTTGTAGGAATTTTAAAGACACGGTTTCTTTAAAATCTCTCTTTCTTGGACCATTTGATCATTTGTGTTTCATGTCCTTGATTTGTCATCAATTGAAGTATGAGCTTCATCATTTTTTCTTTTTCACTTTGATCTGAGAGGATTTCCTTGTTTTGTGGATGCACACTTTGAGGAAGCTTGAGATGTTTCCTCAAGGCTGCCCTGTATTCATTCTTTTCTTGACCAATAGTTCTATTGCTTGGATATTTGAGGATCATATCCCTGTAAAACTAGTTCCTCTAAAGTTGATTCTTAGGTCCTTGGCATAAAGTGATGGTTATCCATCTTCATCTGATCTTGCATATTAAGTTTAGTATTTTGAAGTTTATTGGCACTCATTGCTGGTTTCCAACATAGAATACATCATTTCGGAGAATCACAATGCTGTGGAACTCAATGGTCCAGCTCATGAATATTATACGTGTCTACCTCAAGGTCCACCTTTTTATAGTAAATGCTTGTTTTGGTCTTTAATTGTGGAGTTATCAAAAATGACATCATTATTTTATTGTTGGAATAGTAAAATGTTGATAATACTTATTCTTATTTCCATGCTTAGCCGAATTGAAGATATATTTTATCTTTATCTCCTCGGTCTTCGATTAATTAGCTTATACCTCTTTGATGTGTCCAAGTCCTTTTCATATTGTGAGGAAGAAATATCTTGTGTTGTTCTCAATCATCTATGTTTCATTTTGGTTCTGCTCTTTCCTTTTGAATTTCCATAAGTGTTTCATTGATTATGGTTGTTTCTATATCATCATTGGTCATGAATATCTTATCTCATCAATATCAATAGTTACTTTCTTCTTATCAAGTTGAACTAAGCTTAGGCATTTTGTTATAGATTACTTCAAATTTGGTCTTAGTTGTTGTCTACTGCTATGTAACCTCCTTCTTCTACGACTCTTTTTGATGTTTCTGGTTGTTTGACACTTCCAAAGTTAGTGTTGTTCTGTTTGGCTTATTGTCTCTATCAAAGTGTTTCACTCCATTTAATTTGATTGACAAAATTTTCTAGTTTAGGTTTGACTCATGGATAAAGGGTGTTAGTTTACATTTGGCCAGCTTAGTTTTCTTAAGATCCCTTGTGGATCATAATTCCATGGAAAACTATCATCAAATTTGAATTACGATAATTTCTTTGTTATTTCCTTTTAAGTTGCATCTACGACGATTGATTATGAATGGCCCAACTTGATTCTTTAACCCAAGCCGGGTCTTCTTCTAGTACATATAAATTTAATTGAATGCGAATTGAGAATTTGCCTAAGATATTCAAGTGCAAAATTCTCATACATACATGTTTAGGAAACTTGTAGGGTAACAAGTTTGATACAACAGTTATGTAGTTCGGTATGTTTTTCATAGAGTTCCAATCTCAACTTGTTCTACTACGAAAATTTGCAATATTCTTTTCATTTCTTCAACGATTCTAGGATGTTCGGTTGTTTAATATGCTCATTGTTGGATGCAAAAATAGTTATGAAAACTCTAAATAAGTGAAATCAACGGATTCTTTTCTCGGTAATGAATTCCAAAAGATAATTGATAAAGGCTTTCCCTCTACATCCCATATTTTCCTGAAAAGCTGAAATTCATACGCTGAGAGAATAAAAACAAATGGAAAGATAAGATGAATTATCTAAAAACTCCTTCTATGGTAATTTAGTCAACTAGTAGTGGATTGTATACGCTGTGAAACCATCATAGTCAAAGATGACTAATGGAGGTTGACTAGGAGAAACGAGTGGACAAGAAACAAATAATAGATTCATCGAAATATACTCATACGTAAAAAAACCAAGGATAAAAGATAGCATAGAGATAATATGTTTAGACCCTTGTTTAGTTGTGGATTATGGAGGACATCTTTGGAATATGTACTTGATAATGCATAAATTAGAAAGATTATAGAAACTTTAGGGAAATCTAGGCCAAAGTATTTGGGTCAAAGTCTCTATAGACAAGGGGAATTTACTTTTTGGGGATCAAGTTGTAATTGAAACATTTGATTAATTGAGCTGAAATTTGTAATGGTAAAAAGTGTTTCTTTTTCATCATTTACTATAGCCCTTTGATACGGCTCATAGTATTTTTGACAAGTACGATGAGTTCTTAACTAGGATGAGTAAATGAGACTATATACTTGGGCAATGAGTTTCCCAAATTGGAATATCATCTTTGCCTAGATATTTTTCATAACACCGATTGTGTATATCTAGAAAATTAAACTCAATAACGAGGTATGTAATTTTATATTCAAGATCAATCAAAGGGATGCTTTCGGTAGCAACACGAGGGTGGTTGCGGAAAGGGGGTTTACTATTACAACTGTTTAAACGTGGTATTCAGGGTAGGCTTAGGGCTTTGGATCCCTCGGGTTTAGGTGTTTCGATCCTTGGTATTCTTGCTTTGTTCCTTGGGCATTTTGATGCTCTTCAAGATTAGACTATTTGGAGTTTCTTTAACGAGGAGGGCGAGCAATTTAGGTTAAGGATGGCTTCTTTTAGACTTTTTGCTCAACTAGGTTAATTTGAGGATGTAAAGTTTGGAATAAAACGAGAAAAAAAGGGTTTTACGAGGTCGGTTTGATTGAAAAAAGTAGGTTTCAAGGTAATTTAGAGGTTTTCGTAGTTTAAATCCTTAAATTTGATCTTTAGGCTTGTGAAATTTGAGGAATTTGGCTTTAAAAAGGCTTACAATAGAAAACGGGGTTTCCTGGGAAAACATTGCCGGGGTTTGGCCTCTTTTTTGGTATTTTGGTACATTCAGAGTTTGGTCAATTTTATAAATAAAAGGATTGGTTTTCTTTAAATATGATTTAAACTTGATTTGCAAGTTTCAATTTTGAAAAAATACCTTTTCTATAGGTATTCGGCTCTAGAAAGGATTTCTAAGGTTTTCGATTGAAATTCGGCTTCGGCGGTTGTGGAGCGGTACACGGCTTCTCAATTGGTCTTCGGAGGTTTAGTTCGATGGCACTTAAAGGAGGTTGGATAGAAAAAATGAGATTGGGGCTTAAAATAGCCGCCATTAGCTCTTGACGATTTGGGAGACAATGTGAAATGTTTTTAATCACGAAATAATGAAACAAATCATGTTTCAAAAGGTTTTAACCATACTTTTGGTTTCATTCAATCAAAATTTATTTACATTGTGTCATGGAGGGAAGGTGGTTTCGAGTTTTCAAATGTAAAACCAAATAGTGGTTATCGCGCGAGGTTATGGTGGTAGGTTGTTTGGAGCAAAGCACGATCCCGATGAGGAACGGCCACGTGGAGGAGGCGGAATGGAAAAACGAGTCTATTTCGCGGCACGTTGGAGTTTGAGTGGTCATTTACATTTCTACGCGATATTGCATATACGCGTCGGATTTGAGCTTGGATGCGAAAGGTGCAGATTAAATGGGAAGTTGCGGCCAAAGAAAATGGTGGGACCAAGGATCATATGCATGCGGGCGGTTAATATATACTTTAGAAAACCTTTATAAAATCTCTCACGAGGGCAAAGGTTTTAATCATATATCGAGGCAAGGTTTATATATGGCATGGGTTAATTATATAAAGCAAGAGGCTTATATAATATGGTGGAGATATGCATACAAGAAACGTTTAATTTATTTAAAATAAACCTTAGTTTATTTTTAATCAACTTTGGAGTTATAAAATATGCGGGGGGTGTTTTATGTATAGAATAAGCTTACTGAATTTTATAAATGTTTTGTCGATTCAAAACTTTGGAATAATGGTTATAAGCGAGGGGTTAATGTGTTTTATTCAAAACATTTGTAAGATGTCTTAATAAAAACATAATGGGCACTTGATTTATTTTATTGTCTTCAATCATTTAGCCTTTTTGAATAGTTTAAAGACCATGAGAGCGAGATATTTACTTACGGAAGTAGTTTTGAATAAAGGGATTTTAATTGGGGCTTTTGATTTAGCACATGGGTAATAAACTTTGGTGTAAAACATAGTAATGGTAGTTTGGGGGATATTTAAACATAGGGAATTAATAAGTAGGATAAACGTATTTTTTTAAGGATTTAATAAACTAAGTTAAAATTTAATATGAAAAGAGGGAATGGAATACACACAAAAATACATAAAATGACAAAGTAAGGTGTAAAATTAAAGCAAAGCTTAAATGTTTTATCATTTCACCAATACTTAGTATAAATTATTTTTGAAGGTTTTGTACGTATCTGAATGAATGGAAGTTAATTATGGGTTTATATGCTTCATTAAGTAGGAATGAGTCTTTTCTTATGAGGTTAAAAATGAATGAATGAAGGATGAATGATGATAAATGGGGATTTAATATTTTCAACTAGCGGTCATCGGGCAAATTTTTGGTCCCAACAAAATTCCCGGAGAAATGCTACGAGCACATTTTGTTGATAACTTAGAATCTTGAATACTTACGAGGGATGGAAATCGGTGATTTTCCCCAATGATCATTATTACATGCTTTCTCCACTTCCTTCCCTTCTCTTGACCTTATTCTAACATTTTTCTTCATTTGGTAGGTGAATTTAGGCTTGCAACCTTGAAACATTTATTCTTTAAGCATAAACTATCTAGATCCTTATTTCATTTTGGGGCTCGGATTAAGCCGTGAGCTTCTCATTATTCTCTACCTATCTTTTGATTTGTTAGGATTAAATTCATCGACATATCTTTATTCACTATCTAAAAAACTTGAAATTGAAAACACATAACGGAGTTAAGTTTAAACGATTTAACTCATCTAAAGGATTATGGCATTTTATTGACACTCTACCATTATTATTTGTTTTGTAGAAAAGTAAAAAAGTAGTGGCATTTGGACTTGCTCACTTTCAAGTTTTATTTTCATCTTTTTTCTTTTTGGGGTCTATATTTTTCAAGTCCTTCGATCTTTCTTTTAGGACTTTTTACCCTCTTTTTGATTTTTATTATTTTTTTTTATTATTTTTTAGTTTTTTCAAAATATGGGAAAACAACTTGCAGAAAGCAAGGTATGTACATATTTTACAATACTATCAAAATTCAATTCAAAATTATGAATCCTATTATTATAGGACCCTAACAACGGCTTCACATGGGGATGGCATTTCCTGGTGAAATGTCAAGAACTTTGAGAACCAGTAGCCTTCAGCTTTGACCATGACGATCCAGTAAGTGTCTCCTGCTTTCTGAAATAACTGATATTTATGAAATTTTACCCTTCAAAGCGTAGGGCCTTCTCTCTGGGCTTCAACTCTATGAGGCAAGCATCCAATCCAATCTAAACTTTGCAATGTATATGTACAATGATCAAAGTGAATAAAAACTAACTTTTTATTAATTCAGGGGAGTAGTAGTGCTTCAACATTCTACCATTGATTGGTTCTTCTTGTAGATCTGTTCCATCCAAATCTTTGATAAAGAAAGCATTATTACCCCTATATCCATAGATTACATAAGGTAATTTCCACAGAAAGTCAAACTTTCCATGTTTTTCTTTGTCTTCTCTTCTAGAATCCCACTTTAACACTTGATCTCCAATGTAAAAATCATCCTCTTTACTTCTTCTATCAAAATTTTTCTTGATTTTATCTTGAATGACTTGGGATTTCTCATAGATTTTTTCCCTTGTTTGTTGTAGATGAATAGTTTGATTGATTCTCCTTTGAATATCATTTGTTTCCACTTGTGATTCTTGAATGATTTTCATCACTGGAACACCTAAGGATGATGGAAAAACTACATCCATTCCATATACAATTTGGTAAGGGGAAGTGCCAATGGAATTTTTGGTAGTAAGTCTATCTGCCCATAAGGCATACACTAAATTTTTATTCCAAGTCTTTTTGTTGTCTTCAAGTAACTTTTTTATGATATTTACAAGAATTCTCTTTGAGGATTCACCTAGGCCATTACCCTAGGGGTAATATGCAGTAGAGTGACCTAGGGTATTATGCTATTTGTGACAAAAGGAAATCATTTTTTTAGACTTAAGTGCTGCTACATTACCAGTAATTATCTTGTGAGGGCATCCAAATCTTGAGAAAATGTTATTTTCTATGAAAGAAATAATGACTGCATCAGTGGCTTATCTAGTAGGAATAGCTTCAATCCACTTTGTGAAGAAATCTGTAGCATTCAAAATCCACTTATATTGGCTAGAGGATGGGTGGTGAGTTTCTCCAATGAAGTCTAAACCCCATTGTTGAAATGGAATTTCAGTTGAAATAGGCTTTAAGGGTAGAGGTAACAATTTCTTTTTGCCTTCAAAAATTTGACATTTATGACATGAAGTAACAAACTTTTTAACATCAGAAAACAAGGTAGGCCTTTAAAAACCAACTCTGAGGATCTTTTCAGCAATAGTTTTCCAATATAAATGCCCTCCATAGTACCTGCATGAAATTCTTCGATTATTTTATCAGCTTCTTCCTTTAGGAAAAAATTCGATAATATCCCACTATGATCTCTCTAAAAAAGTACATTATCTAAGATACAAAATCTCATTTCTTTAGGTTTTAGAAATCTAGCTTTAGTCCTTGACAATCCAGAAGGAGCTTGTAAGTTTGTAAGTACAAAGATGATATATGAGTACCAAGGTGAATCTAGAAAGGCTTCACTGATCATTGGAGTCTCCATCTCTTCCTGGTCATCAACCTGAGCAATAAAATTTATATCTACTGCATTGCAATTAGATTCAACCATTAATCTGGCTAATCCTTGTCCTTTAATGAGTTTTGTGGGTTTAATTTCTATGTCATATTCTAGGATAGTGGCAATCAACTTACCTCTTCTTCCATCAGGACCATCTTGAGTAAGAATGTCTTTTACTACAGAATTAGGGACATAGGCATTTATGTGGGAATAGAGAATATACACTGAAGTCTTTGATGACCTTAACCAAAGCTAAGGCTTGTTTCTCCATTATGTTATATTTCAGAGGAGCATCTCTAAGGGTCTTACTAAAAAAATCTATAGGTTGTTCAAATCCTTGATCATTCTTCTGCAGTAAAACGGCAACAATGGTATGCTTTGAAGCAAATGAAAAAATTATGAAATCTTTTTTGAAATTTGGACTAATTAAGATTGGTGTTTTAGTTAAATCCTGCTTTATGGATTCAAATGATTGTTTGGCTTCAACATTCCATTTTAGAATTGAGCATTTTTTGAGCATGTTGTTCATTTCTCTAATGATTTCAGCTAAGTTTGAAATAAATCTTCTTAAAAAAATTATCTTACCTAAGAAGGCTTGAAATTATTTGATATTTCTAGGTGGACTAATGTTCAGAATTGCCTCTATCCTAGAAGGATCAATTCTAATTCCTTATTTTGAGATTATATGTCCTAGTAACTTACCTTCCTCTAATCCAAATAGACTTTTCTTGGGATTTAGAGAGATGCCAAATTTCCTACATTTAATGAAAACTTGTTTCAAATGATCCAAATGTTCATTATTTGTTTTGGAAAAAATAGTGATGTCATCTAAATAAATTACCAAAAAATCATGCATTTCCTTTGCAAAGGCTATGTCCATAGCCATTTGAAAGGTTTCCCCTACATTCATCAGTCCAAAAGGCATTTTTACATACATAAAAGTGCCCCAAGGAGTGGTGAAGGTTGTTTTAGCCTGATCTTCTTCTTGGACTAGGATCTGGTTATATCCTGAAAAGCCATATAACAAAGAAATCCTTGTAGAACCTACTACCCTTTGTAATATATGGTCCATCTTAGGTAAAGGGTAATTGTCCTTTAAGGATACTTTGTTAAGATTTCTAAAATCAACACACAATCTAATTTCACGTGTTTTCTTCCTAGTGGGAACTAGGTTGAAACCCAATCAGATTATCTAATTGGTGCAATGATCGGGACATCATACATTCTCTTAACTTCCTTTTCTATCAAAGGTAATAGTACAGGGTTAATTCTCCTCAACTTTTGTTTGAATGGTTTTTTATCCTCTTTTATTGGAATTTTGTGTTGGATTATGTTTGTATCATAAGATTTTAAATATTCATAACTCTAAGAAAACACAACCTGATATTTCTTTCAAAGTTCAATATATTTATCTTTTTCTTCTTGAGGTAAAATTTTGAAAAGTTTTATCATTTTAGGTTTCAATTATGTACCAATATTACACTCTTCTATGTGAGATATTACTGGGTCCATTTTTGTTTTCTAGCTACATCATTAGAGTCAAAAAGATCTTCTAAGGGTGTTAATCCTTTAGGTAAGAAATTATCTTTGAGGTTTACAATGTTAGATTCATCATCCATAATTTCTTCAATTTCTACTTTCTCTAATCTATCTATGTTAGCTTGAGTAAATACAATAGGTTTATCAAATTTATGTACATCGATGTTATATATTTCACAATCCAAATATGAATCTATATTATAGTCTGTATCTATTTTACAGTTTTGAAATTCTTCTTCATTGTTTAAGAAATGGTAAATCTGGTCATCCTGAGAGAAAATATTCCAATACTTGAGGTTATATAGAATACTTGGTCTATATTTAACCTCAGCAGTGTACCTGTGTGTTGGTTGAAATGATAATTTGCATGTACTAGCAAAAGTTGCTAGGCAGTGTGCTTGAGTATTTTGTTTTCTAGGTATAGCAGCAAATTTTCATTCCAATATATCATCAGTTAAATATGTCACTGTGTCTCTGTATTTGGATACTCTAGGGTTATAAACAAAATATACTGCATTTATTTGCTTTATGATTAATTCCGAATCTCCCATGATTATTATTCTTTTTCCTCCTAAGTTTCTAATGATCTAGAGGCCTAGAATGAGTACCTCAAACTCTGCCATATTCTTGGTACATTTGAAGTTGAGTCTGAAGGCATGTCCTTCTAAGTGATTAGTCTCCATGTTTGTAATCCATACTCCTGCTTCTGCTCCTAATTTGTTTACAGAACCATCAAAGTCTAATTGCCAAAGGGATTCATGAAAGATGTTGTCATTGTTTGGTGTTGGCTTTTCATCAAACAGTTCTGTTTGGATTTCAGTATTCTCAGAGTTACATAAGATAAAAGAGTCCAGGTCAGTTGGTGTAGAATAAATAGGATAATTTATAGATCATTCAGCACTATTGACCATGAACTTCATCAATGTTTCCCTATATAGATTTTTAGGCTGACCAAACACTAATATAGTAGCATAACTCATATCTAATTGTAGAGATCCCTGCAACTTTTCTCCCCATGAGCGAGAAAGTAGCATACCATATTTAGGTGGGATATCAGCTACTACAATGTCCATTAATATAATCTTACCAAGGTACTGAACTAATGTCACACATAAGTCTTTGATTAATCCTAAGCTTTTAACTTTGCTAGGCTCAAATGAAAACAAATCTTTGCAAGGCCTGGTTATTTCTAGATTAAGAGTTTCCAATATAGCTTTATGCATTAAATTATGGGAAACTTCTGAATCTAGCATAGCGTTATGGAGAATTTGATCATGAATGGTAAGACTGATATAAAAATGAGGGACTGCTCCATCTGCATGCTTTCCATTCACATCAGGGCCAAAGATCAACTCTGGTTGATCATCATTCAAATTAATTGCATCTTCACCATCATTCATATTCAGTGTTATGGTTATGGTTGATTTGATTAAGTCGTTTTTTACCAATTCTGTTAAAGGAATGGGTATTTTTAACTTAGCGATTTCATTCTGAATATTAAATGAGGGTTGAGATTTACTAATTTGAACTAATTCATCTTTAGTAATTGTAATTTGACATGGTTTTTCTTGAGTTTCTACAGTTGTATTTCTATCTTCAATTGTTTCGGCATTCTCTTTTTGCGTTTCTTGAGTATTACTTCTTTTAACCTTCTTTTCATGGACTATTTTTGTAGTAGTAGAAGTTTTAGCAGACTTTGAATTATCATCAGGCATTCTTGAGTTATCAGTTTTAGGTTATGCTGATTTAGAATCAGTAGAAAGTTTCTTAGAATCCGAATTTGCTGATTTAGCTGAATTAGAGGCTTCAACAGTAATGATTTTTTGTGAATCTTTTTAAGATTGTGCCACTTCATCAGTATTATCAACAATTTTGGGACTTGATGATCTTTTAGGACTAGAAATGGGTTGAGAAGAATGGGAACTTTGCTTATTTTCTCTTGGGAGAATTTAACAAAAAAAAAAATTGGTGCTTCTACCTTTTTCTTATTTTGATTTTGGGAATTTTTTTGGTACAAGACTCATTGTTTTTCTTGTGTCTAAGGTTATATTTACTATGTATTTCATTTATGGAAAATTCATAACCTTGTTTATAGTCAAAGGATTCACTGGACTCTAATTTGAGTTGTTGAAGCTCAAATACTTCCTGATCTTCCCGAGTGGGGAAAATGGTATTGTTTTCATCTATTCCCATTAGATGATTGATGTCTTCCTCATCTTCATCATTATTCTGAGAACTTTCAACATTTTTCTCTTGGAATGGTGGCCTTATTGTTTGGTTTGGGCATGTTTCTTTTGCTTTTCCCTGATTTATGTTTTTTCTAAAGTTGGGATTTCTGATCTGTTGTTGATTATCCCAATGGGGTCATTTTTCTATATTATCTAGTCTATCCATCATTATTTCTAAGGTTTTGGCTAAGCTATCTATTTTTGCATCTGAATTTGAATTTTCTTCTTTGATAGTCACCCTTCTTTCATTTCTGAGTCTAGCTTTTTTAGCTAATATGTTTATTTCTACACTAACAAAATCTAATTGCATTTTTTATAAGGTGTCTGCATCTCTTTCCCTTAATTGATAAGCCATATCTACATCAAATCCATCAGGGAATTTGAGCATAATAGAATAAGGAGTAGGTTTAAGAGTTGCAGGGATAGAATTATAGATACTATTATACCAAGTGCAGTAATCTTGAACTGATTCATTTAGGGATCTTTTTAATGCATCAAATTCAGATAATATTTGAAGGGGGTTCTTTTTCTTTTCTCATTTATTCAAAAACGTTGTAAAAGATATAGCTAAATTAGTTATGCTACCAGCGCTTGATCTTTAAACCATTTATTTACTTCTCCACTCAAAGTTTGAGCAAACAATCTCATTTTAACATCTGAGTCGTCTATTTCATAAATTTCAAAGAAGTCTATGACTTTAGTTATGTGTTGCTGAGCACTATATTGTGTAGTACCATCAAACAGTGGTATTTTTTTTTGATAATCTTGAGGCATGTCATGCAACTGTTGAGGTAAGACAAGGGGAGCATATCTAGCAGCCATGGCTAAAAGCTTAGTTTGACTAGAAGATCTAGTAAAAGAACTTGGAGCTGTGCTGGAAATGATAGCTGATGAGCTGAAAACTGTACCAGAAGTGCTGGGAAATGATATTTGGATATGAGTGGAACTACTAGGAAATGAGAATGATGAATTTGCAAAATCAGAAGGCATACTAGTGGATTTAGTGGATGCAGTGGATGGTGGAAAAAGTATTCTAGGCTGTAAAGGCAGTCTGGGGATAAATGGGTTTGTGGATGAGTTGGGAGTGGTATTTATATATGATGTAAAAGCATACAGAGATGAATCTTCAACTGGTATTGTTGTGGTGTGTAACTGATTAATTGGAGGTTTGTTTGCATGAGTAAAAAAATTAGCTAATTCAATAGCCTCATCAATATCCTTAAGAATTGTAGCATTAATTTCTTCAACTTTAGTCTGATATTCAGCTTTCTTTGCTTTAGATCTTGCTATAATAATTTCCTGCTTTGTATTCAATAATGAAACAAAAGCAGGGTCTACAACAGTAGTTTTTAAATCATTTTCAAATTTTCTTTTAAATAAGGAATGCTCAAATTTCAGATCAAAATCAATATCTTGCAAACTAACTAATTCTTGAGGTAATGAATTGACTCTTATTAATGATACTTCAGCTTCTAAGTTTTCTGTTTGTTTTTCTTTTTTCCAATTTGGTCTGGGTTATCTACTATGATAGCAGGTTTAGGATCCGGGTTAGACCTGGTATAGTAGGTTTTCCCAGAAGCCGGAATTACAATTTTTCAATACCCACGACCTATAAAAATAATCTTGAAATAAAAAGATGAATAAAATAATTTTCCTTGAAGACAATTTTATGACTGAGGATTGGTTAACTTCCCCAGTATGGTCGCCAATATGTTATCACTCTAGTAAACTCTTAAGTTGTGGGATTTTGGATTTAAGTCAAAGAACTCTAGAGGTAACAACAAACCTACTTCAAACGCTAGGATCTAGCCTTCCTAGGGTTCAGAGAGGGCTCTCCCTTTAAAGTTTAACTTTGTTTTAATTTGTGAATATTAGGCTAGTTATGGAAGTATAATTTGGTTTTGGTTTAAAGGGTTTGGTGGGAAAAAATAACTTTGAGGTAAGATAGAGATAAATCTACTTTTCCATTGGGCTATGGAGTCTAAATCAAGCTAGCAGCACTAGAAATCAAGGTGAAAAAGGTACAAATATATTTAGGGCAAGATAGATAACCATCAGAGATTTGGGAAAGTGGTTTTTTGTGAGGTGGTATGATCGGGATAAAGGACACTTAAGGATCCTTTGATCTGGAAAATGGAAGTAGAAGGCAGAGGTAAAATGGGAGAAGGATAAATTAAGGGTTCCTTACACTGGAAATTAGAAGAAAACATTAAAATGGCAACTAGTTAAAGACAGGGAGCACTTGACTAATCCTGTAGTAATACTCCTAGTTACACATTCAGACAGAACAAACATAAAATGAATGCATGAAACTTAGAAAAGGAAACACTGATAAGTAGGAGGTACTTCTGTCATCAGCTTATCACAGGGATCCTGAATTATGATGCCAGTCAGCTTGTCCAGTCTGCTACTTCAAATTCAAACACATGATAGCCTCCAATGTTCAACAAAATTTCTATAGTAAGTCCAGCAATTTTATTCCACACTGGATACTTCTGAAATTGAAGTATTTATACAAAAAGTATTACAAATATCCTAGAAGAGTTCTAGGAATAAATTTAGGAAAAATAAAATATCATTACATAATAAAAGGGAAAGCTACTTAACAAACTAGCAAGCTGTCCTCTTTTATCCAAAATAAATAGAACTATTTTGTTAACAAGGAGCTTTTGGCTGCCTATGTGTCCTGCTTGCTGGCTGTTAGATATTTTCATGCTTTTGACTTTTCTTCACTGATACTCTTTCCTGATGATACTCTTTAACCTGATGCTCTTCAACGTTGATACTCTTTGACCATTAGTTTTACTGATATACTGCTGTAAAATTATATTTTAGCAGTAAAAATCAGCAAACTGTCTTTTCATTTTATCTTTCTTTTGACTGTCTTTAGGTAATTTTTTCATTGTTTTTACCTTCCATATTTACATAAAATCTGTGAAAGTCTGCCACTCTTCTGCTTTTGGAATTTGGACATTTTTCAGCTTCCTGAAGTTTTCATCAGCACCTGTGTATCTTGCAAAAGTAAGCTTGATGACAAAGAGGTGCTTAATTTCATGCTGTAGAAAAAATAAATCCTCAAAGTACTGAAGTAAAACTTTGCCTGTAAGAGTGCCTTGTGTTAGTGGCTTGTTTACTTTCTCTTTAGCAAACTCCCTGAACTTTTTTTCATAGTCCTTTTGTTGCATAAGCTTTTCATTGAACACATGTATGTCTGGTAAGCCTTTTTGTATGAGATTTGTATACTTTACCATAAATCTAGTTATGGAAAGGTTCATTCTTTCACACTTTTCTTCAAGATTGTTCATAATGATATTTTTAGTGACAACCTTCTTTATTTTCAATGTTGTCTTTGTCCTGTTTGATATTTGCAATTCATCAAGTTCCTCCCTATTCTTGCTGTTTAGAAATGTAATGAGTTTTAAAGCCTGTGCAGTCTTATCGGTCAACTCATCTTTTGTCTTTTGTATCTCTATTTGGGCTGCTAATAGAAATTCTTTTTGCTCATATATAACCTGAATTGAAGGCCATTGATTATGAATGGCTTCAATTATGTTAGTCCGGAGATGATTTTTAATGTATGAGATCTGCTTTGTGAAAGTCAATTCCTTTTGTAAATTCTTGAGCTACCCTACCAATCTGATTGCTTTCTGCTCATGGGTTCTGGCATTGATCTAAGCAATATTATTTGAATTCTCAAGGTTTTCAATCATCTTATTTAGTCTGTTTATTTCATCTGTCTTTAGAGACATCTCTTCCATGGCTTTGACAATCTGGCTGGATTCATCTGTTTGTTGTACATTTGTAGTAGAAGATTTTGTAGCTGAAATGGTGTCTGAAATCACTGGCACTGCAGTTGCCAGTGGTCCCTTTGGTGCTAATTTCTCTCCTAAAGTAGAAGGCATTGTTGTAGTAATCACTGGGATGACTGTAGGAATTGTAGGAACTTTTGGTTCTTTTACAATCTCTCTTTCTTAGACCAGTTAGTCCATTTTTGTTTCCATCTCCTTGATTTGTGCTGTCAATTCAAGTATAAGATTCATCATTTCTTATTTTTCACTTTGATCCTTGAAGATTTCATTGGTTTGTGGATGCTCACTTTGAGGAATCTTGAGATGTTTCCTCAAAGCTGCTATGTCTTCATTCTTTTTCTTGACCAATAGTTCTGCTGCTTGGATATTTGAGGGATCGTATCCCACCTGTAAAAATAGTTTATCTAAGGCTTTAATTCTTAGGTCCTTGGCATAAAGTGATGCTTTATCTATATTCATCTGATCTTGCATATTAATTATGGTATTTTGAAGTTTATTGGCATTCATTGCTTTGGTTGCCAATGTAGAATACAACATTTCAGAGGTCTGTCTGTGGAACTCAATCTGGTCCATCTCATGAATATTTTCTGTGTCTACCTCAAAGTCCACCTTTTTATAGTCTGATACTGTTTTGGGTGCTGAGGTAGTAGGCTGTAAAAATGACATCATCATTTTATTCCTGTAATAGTCAAATGCTAATAATAACCTATTCTGATTTCCAGGCTTCTGCTTCAAGAATTGAGAATATATTTATGTTTGTATCTCCTCATTCTTCTGCTTAATTAGATTATACCTCTCTTTTATGTCCAAATCCTTTTCCTTAGCTGGCTATGAGGAAGAGGCTTCCATGCTGTGTTTTTTCTCAATCATCTTTCTTTCATTTTGGTTTAGTGGTCTTTCCTTTTGAATTTCCATACTTTTTTCATTGATTATGGTTTTTGCTATATCATCATTGGTCACTGGAGCAAATGTCTCATCAATATCAATTGGTACTTTCTTATTATCAACTGAACTAAGCTTAGGCCTTTTGTTATAGATTACTTTAAATTTGGTCTGAATTGTTTTCTCTGCTATGCATCCTCCTTCTTCTCTGACTCCTTTTGATGTTTCTGGTTGTTTGACAACTTCCAAATTTGGTGTTGTTGTTGTTTTGCTTGTTGTCTCTATCAAGGTGTTTTCACTCCATTCAATTTGATTGGAAAACTTTTCTAGTTCAGTTTTTGACTGATGGATAAAGGGTGTTAGTTTACATTTGACCCTTAGTTTGCTTAAGATCCCTTGTGGATCATAATTCCATGGAAAACTCTCATCAAATCTGAACTCTGATAATTTCTTTGTTATTTCCTTTTCTGCATATCTGTGGTTGATTATGAATGGCCCAACTTGATTCTTTAACTTGAACTAGGTCTTCTTCTTGGCTACCATAAAGTTAATTGAATCTGAATTGAGAATTTTCCTAAGATATTCAAGTGCAAAAATTCTCATACATACATGTTTAGGCAACTTATAGGGTAACAACTTTGATCCAAATATTCTTAGTTTTGTATGTTTTTCATAGAGGTACCAATCTCCAACTTTGTTCTGCCCTGAAAGCTACAATATTCTTTTCATTTCTTCACTGATTCTAGGTTGTTCTGATTTGTTTAATATGCTCATTGCTGGATGCAAAAATAGTTCTGAAAACTTTGAATAAGTGAAATCACTGGATTCTTTTCTCAGTAATGAAGTCCAAAAGATAATTGATAGAGGCTTTCCTTCTACATCCATCTTTTGCAAAGAAACTTGGAATTTTTCTTCTTGAGAGAATAAAAACAAATGGAAAATATAAGATGAATATCTAAAAACTCCTTCTGTGGGTAATTTAGTCAACTGGTAGTGGATGGTATCTGCTATGAAACCAACATAGTCAAAGACGACTGATGGAGGTTGACCAGGAGACATGGTGGACAAGAAACCAAGAACAAATTCATCAGTATAATCATCTGTAAAATATCCAAGGATAAAAGATAGCATAGAGATAATATGTCTAGACCCTTCAGGAAATTTAGCTATGGAGTATGGAGGATTTATATTTGGAATATCAACATGAGAAGGCATAAAATTCTGAAAGATCATAAACCTTTTAGGGAAATCTAGGCCAAGGTATAACTAAGTTAAGATCTCTATAGACAAGGGGACTGCCTGGGGATCAGGTTGTAATTGAAGCATTTGATTAATTGACTGGGCTGTAATGGTAAAAAGTATTTCTTTTTCAGCATTTACTATAGCCCTTTGATCTGGCTCATAGTATTTTTGACAAAGTCCGATGAGTTCTTGAACAGGATGAGTAAATGGGACTATATACTTGGGTAAATGAGTTTCCAAAATTGGAATATCATCTTTGTCTAGATGTTTTTCATAACACTAGTTGTGTATATCTAGTAAATTAAACTCAATAACAGGGTCTGCAATTTTATAGTCAAGATCAGTTAAAGGAATGCTTTCAGTAGCAACCACATGTGGTTCAAGGGGGTTTACTATTACAACATATTTGGAAGCGATGACTTGGGTAGGCTTAGGGGTTTTGGATCCCTCATATTTAGGTGTTTTGGATCCTTCAGGTTTGCTTGTGCTCTGTTTCTTAGGAATTTTTGGGTAACTTTTGCAAGATTATACTGTTTGTAGGATTTTTTTAACAGGGAGGAAACTAAGCAATTTAGGTTAAGGATGACTTCTTTTGGAATTTTTACTCAGCTAGGTTAATTTGAGAATGTAAAAATGGAATAAAATATAAAACAAGGGTTTTTTGAGTCGGTTTGATTGAAAAAATGGGTTTTCAAGGTAATTTAGAGGTTTTAGCCATTTAAATCCTTAAATTTGATCTTTAGACTGTGAAATTTGAGGAATTTGGCTTTAAAAAGGCTTGTAATAGAAAACAGAGTTTCCTGGAAAAATTTTGCCAGGGTTTGGCCTCTTTTTTGGTATTTTTAGGAAGTTTGTTTCAGTGAATTCTTCAATAAAAATGGGTTGCTTCTCTTAAAGATGGTTTAAACTTCGATTTACAGGTTTAAATTTTGAGAAAAATACCTTTTTTCAGGTATTCGGCTCTGAAAAGGATTTCTGAGGTTTTCAGTTGAAATTCTGGCTTCAACAGTTTGTCTGGAGCAGTGCACAGCTTCTCAATCAGTCTTCAGAGGTTAAATTCTGATAACTGCAAAGGTTTTGGGTGAAAAAATGAGAATCGGGGCTTAAAAGGCTTTAAACAGAGCTCTTGACAGTCGGGAGACAATGCGAAATGGTTTTAAACGCGAAATAATGAAAAATGCACATTTCAAAGGTTTTAACCATACAATTTAATCTTCATTAATTGTCATTGAATGCAAATATCGTCAATGGCGGGAGGCGGTTTTAGATTTTAAACACAAAACCAAACAGTGGTTATTGCGTGGGGTTATGGTGGTCCGCTGTTTGGAGCAAAATGCACGCGATGCAGTGAAGAACGACCACGTGGAGGGGAGGCAAAATGGAAAAATAGCCTATTTCCCATGCATTTGGAGGTTGAGTGGTCGATTACATTTTCTACGGGATATTGCATATAGGCCGCTGGATCTGAGGAATGAACGCGAAGGGTCAAGATTGAACGGGAAGCTGCGCTAAAGGGAATGGTGTGGGACCGGGGTTTTTATATACGCACGTAGATGGATAAAACATTTATATAAGGTTCAAAACTTATATATAATGTTTAATGAATATGGATGCGGGGTTTAATTATACACAGCGGAAAAGATTTTAACCCATATAAAAGTGTGTTTTAATAAAGGTTAAACCTCTAGGCTTATATAATATGTCGGGGGGAGTGATTTATTTATAGGGGACTAAAGCTTTTGAATTTTATAAATGTTTTATTTGATTCAAAACTTTGGAATAATGGTTATAAGCGGGGGTTAATGTGTTTCATTCAAAACATTTGTAAGATGTCTTAATAAAAACATAATGGGCGTGATTTATTTTATTATATAGTATTTAAACCCTTTTGAATAGTTTAAAGACCATAGGGGCGGGATATTTAATTTTTAGACCAAAGGGATTTTTATTGGGGATTTTGATTTAGCACATGGGTAATAAACTTTGGTCTAAAACATAGGAATAGTGGGTTTTTGGGGATAATTAAACATAGGGAATTAATAAGTAAGATAAGGTATTTTTTAAGGATTTAATAAACTAAGTTAAAAGTTAATATGAAAATGGGAATGGAATACACACAAAAATACTTAAAATGACTAAGTAAAGTGTAAAAGTAAAGCAAAGCTTGTCTTTTTATCATTTCACCAATACTTAGTATAAAGTATTTTTGAGGGTTTTTGTATGTATCTGAATGAATAGAAGTTAATTAGATGGGTTTATATGCTTCATTAAGTAAGAATGAGTCTTTACTTATGAAAAGAGGTTAAAATGTATGAATGAAGGATGAATGATGATAAATGGGGATTTAACATAAGAACTTAATATTTTCGACTAGCCAGTCATCGAGCCTTGGGTCCGGTCCCAAAAAAAGTCAGAGAAATGCTCTGACCTTGTTTGACTGATATCTTAGAATAGTGAATACTTATGGGGGATGGGAAATTAGTGATTTTGCCCAATGATCAACATTACATGCTTTCTCCACTTATTTCTACCTACCCAGCCTCATTCTAACATTTTTTCTTCATTTGACAGGTGCATTTAGGCTTGCAACCTTGAAATATTTATTCTTTAAAAGCATAAACTATCTAGATCTACCTTATTTCATCTGAGGGCTCAAATTAAACTTTTGAGCTCCTCATTATTCTCTACCTATCTACTGATTTGTCAGGATTAAATTGTCTGACAAGTCTTTATTCACTATCTAAAACTAGAAATTGAAAACATGACAAGTTAAGTTTAAAGAGTTTAACTCATCAAGGATTATGGCATTTATTGACACTCTGCCATAATTATTTATTTTGCAGAAAAGTAAAAATTAGTGGCATTTGGACTTGCTCACTTTCAGGTCTTATTCTCATCTTTTTTCTTTTTTTGGGGGTCTATATTTTTTCAAGTCCTTTTGATTTTTCTTTTAGGACTTTTTACCCTCTTTTTTTTTCTTTTTCTTTTATTTTATTTTTTTCAAAATATGGGAAAACAACTTGCAGAAAGCAAGGTATGTACATATTTTATAAGACCATCAAAATTCAATTCAAAATTATGAATCCTATATTTATAGGACCCTAACAGTGGCTTCACATGGGGATGGCATTTCCTGGTGAAATGTCAAGAACATTGTTGACTAGTAGCCTTCAACTTTGACCATGATGATCCAGTAATTTTCTTATGTTTTTTGCATAAAAAACTCATATTTATGACATTTTACCCTGCAAAGCTTAGGGCCTTCTCTCCGCACTTCAACTTTGTAAAGAAAATATCCAATCCAATCTAAAAACTTCAATAGATATTTAAAATGATGTAAAAGTAAATGGGACTAACTATTAGTTAGCTCAAATGAATAGTAGTGCTTGAACATTCTACCATTTACTGGTCCTTCTTGTATATTTGTTCTATCCAAATATTTGATAAAGAAAAAATTATTACCCCTATATCCATAATTTACATAAGGTCCTTTCCACAGAAATTCAAACTTTCCATGTTTGCCTTTGTCTTCTCTTCTAGAATCCCACTTTAACACTTGATCTCCAATGTAAAAATCATCCTCTTTACTTCTTCTATCAAAACTTTTCTTGATTCTATCCTGAATGACTTGGGATTTCTTATAGACCTCTTCCCTTTTTTGTTGTAGATGAATAGTTTGATTAATTCTCCTTTGTATATCATTTATTTCCACTTGTGATTCTTGAATGATTTTCATTACTGGAACACCTAAGGATGATGGAAAATATGCATCCATTCCATATACAAGTTGGTAAGGGGAAGTTCCAATAGAATTTTTAGTAGTAATTCTATCTACCCATAAGGCATAGACTAACCTTTTATTCCAAATTTTTTTGTTGTCTTCAAGTAACTTTTTTATGATATTTACAAGACTTTTATTTAAGGATTCAACTAGGCCATTACCCTGGGGGGTAATATGCAGTAGAGTGACCTAGGGTAATATGATATTTATGACAAAAGGAAATCATCTTTTTAGATTTAAATGCTGCTGCATTATTAGTAATTATCTTGTGAGGGCATCCAAATCTTGACAAAATGTTATTTTCTATGAAAGAAATAATGATTGCTTCAGTGGCTTGTCTAGTAGGAATAACTTCAATCCACTTTGTGAAGTAATCAGTGGCAGTCAAAATCCACTTATGCTGGCCAGAGGATGGGGGGTGAATTTCTCCAATGAGTTCTAAACCCCATTGTTGAAATGGCATTTCTGTTAAAATAGGCTTTAAGGGTAAAGGTAACAGTTTCTTTTTGCCTTCAAAAATTTGACATTTGTGACATGAAGTAACAAAATTTTTAACATCAAAAAACAAGGTAGGCCAGTAAAACCAGCTCTGAGGATCTTGCCAGTAGTAGTTTTCCAATATAAATGCCCTCCACAGTCACCTGCATGAAATTCATCATGTATTTTATTATCTTCTTCCTTTAGTAAACAATTCAATAATATCCCACTATGATCTCTCCAAAAAAGTACATTGTCCAAGATACAAAATCTCATTGCTTTAAGTTTTAGAAATCTAGCTTTAGTCCTTGATAATTCAGGAGGAGCTTGTAAGTTTGTAAGTACAAAGATGATATCTGAGTACTAAGGTGAATCTAGAAAGGCTTCATTGATCATTGGAGTCACCATCTCTTCCTGGTCATCAACCTGAGCAATAAAATTTATATCTAGTGCATTGCAATTAGATTCAGCCATTAACCTAGCTAATCCTTGTCCTTTAATGAGTTTTGTGGGTTTAATTTCTATGTCATATTCTAGGATAGTGGCAATCCACTTACCTCTTCTTCCATCAGGACCATCCTGAGTAAAAATGTCTTTTACTACAGAATTAGGGACATAGGCAATTATGTGGGAATAGAGAATACAAACTCTGAAGTCTTTGATGGCCTTAACCAAATCTAAGGCTTGTTTCTCCATTATGTTATATTTTAGAGGGGCATCTCTAAGGGTATTACTGAAAAAAGCTATAGGTTGTTCAAATCCTTGATCATTCTTCTGCAGTAAAACTGCAACAATGGTCAAGCAAATGAAAAAATTATGAAATATTTTTTGAAATCTGAACTGATTAACATTGGCGCTTTAGTTAAAGCCTACTTTATGGATTCAAATGATTGTTTGGCTTCAACAGTCCATTTTAGAATTGAGTCTTTTTTTAGCATGTTGTTCAGTTCTCTAATGATTTCAGCTAAGTTTGAAACAAATCTTCTCAAAAAATTAATCTTGCCTAAGAAAGCTTGTAATTCTTTGATATTTCTAGATGGATGAATGTTCAGAATTGCTTCTATCCTAGCAGGATCAATTCTAATTCCTTCTTTTGAAATTTTATGTCCTAGTAACTTACCTTCCTCCAATCCAAAAAGACTTTTCTTTGGATTTAAAGAGATGCCAAATTTCCTACATTTAATAAAGACGTGTCTCAAATAATCCAAGTGTTCATTATCTAATTTGGAAATACAATAATGTCATATAGATAAATTACCAAGAAGTTATGAATCTCCTTTGCAAAGGCTATTTCCATAGCTCTCTGAAAGTTTTCTCCTTCATTAATCATACCAAAGGGCATTTTCACATACATAAAAGTGCCCCAAGGAGTGGTGAAAGTTGTTTTAGCCTGATCTTCCTTTTGGACTAGTATCTGGTTGTATCCTGAAAAACCATCTAACAAAGAAATCCTAGAGGAGCCAACTACCCTTTGTAATATATGATGCATCTTTGGTAAAGGGTAATTATCCTTTAAAGATACTTTGTTAATATTTCTAAAGTTGACACAATATATAATTTCTCCAGTTTTCTTTCTTGTTGGAACTAGGTTTGAAACTCAATCAGAGTATCTAATTGGCGCAATGATATGGGCATCATACATTCACTTTACTTCCTTTTCTATCAAAGGTAATAGAATAGGATTAATTCTTCTCAACTTTTGTTTGAATGGTTTTTTATCCTCCTTTATTGGAATTTTGTGTTGGATTATGTTTGTATCATAAGATTTGAGATCCTCATAACTCCAAGTAAAAACATCTTAGTATTCCTTAAAAATATCAATGTATTTTTCCTTTTCTTGTAGAGGTAAAGATTTAGACAGTTTTATCATCTTTGGTTTTAATTTTGTCCCAATATTACATTCCTCAATATCAGACCTAACTGGCTCCATTTTTGGCTTTTTAGGCACATCATTGGAGTCAAAGAGATCTTCTAAAGGGGTTAAACCTTTAGGAAAAAAATTATCTTTGAGATCTAACATGTCAATTTCTTCTTCAATGATTTCTTCAATATCTATCTTTTCTATGCTATCTATGTCAGATTGACTAAATACAGTAGGTTTATCAAATTTATGTACATCTATGTTATCTATTTCACAATCCAAATCTGAATCTATATTACAGTTTGTATCTATTTTATAGTTTTGAAATTCTTCTTCATTGTTTAAGAAATGGTAAATATGTTCATCCTGAGAGAAAATCTGCCAATACTTGAGGTTATCTAGAATAATTGGTCTATATTTAACCTTAGCAGTGTACCTGTGTGTTGGATGGAATGGTAAATTGCATGTACTAGCAAAAATTGCTAAGCAATGTGCTTGAATATTTTGTTTTCTAGGTATAGCAGCAAATTTGCATTCCAATAAATCATCAGTTAAATCTGTCACAGTGTCTTTGTATCTGGCTAGTCTAGGGTTATAAACAGAATAATCTCCATGTATTTGGTTTATGATTAATTCCGAATCTCCCATGATTAATATTCTTTTTCCTCCTAAGTTTCTAATGATCTGGAGGCCTAGAATGAGTGCCTCATACTCAGCCATATTGTTGGTGCATTTGAAGTTGAATCTGAAGGCATGTCCTTCTGAGTGATTATTCTCCGTGTTTTTAATCCATACTCCTCCTCCTGCTCCTAATTTGTTAACTGAGCCATCAAATTCTAAGTGCCAAAGGGATTCATGAAAGATGTTGTCATTGTTTGGTGTTGGCTTTTTATCAATCAGTTCAGTTTGGATTTCATTATTCTCATAGTTACATAAGATAAAAGAGTCCAGGTCAGTTGGTGTAGAATAAATAGGATAATTTATAGATCTTTCAGCACTACTGACCATGAATTTCATCAATGTTTCCCTATATAGCTTTTTAGGCTGACCAAACACTGATATAGTAGCATAACTCATGTCTAATTGTAGATATCCTTGCAAATTTTCTCCCCATGAGCGAGAAAGTAGCATACCATATTTAGGTGGGATATCAGTTACTACAATGTCCATTAATATACTCTTACCAGGGTACTGAACTAATGTCACACATAAGTCTTTGATTAATCCTAAGCACTTAACTTTGCTAGAGTCAAATGAAAACAAATATTTTTAAGGCCTGGTTATTTCTAGATTAAGAGTTTCCATTATAGCTTTAGGCATTAAATTATGTGAAGCTCCTGAATCTATCATAGCGTTATGGAGAATTTGATCATGAATGGTAAGATTGATATAAAAGGGAGGGATTGATCCATTTGCATGCTTTCCATTCACATCAGGGCCAAATATCAACTCTGGTTGATCATCATTCAAATTAATTGCATCTTCACCATCATTCATATTCAATGTTTCAGTTATGGTTGATTTGTATAAGTCATTTTTTACCAATTCTGTTAAAGGAATGGGTATTGTTAACTTAGAAATTTCAGTCTAAATATTAAATGAGGGTTGAGATTTACTAATTTGAACTAATTCATCTTTAGTAACTGTAATTTGACTTGGTTTTTCTCGAGTTTCTACAGTTGTATTTATAGCTTCAATTGTTTTGACATTCTCTGTCTGCGTTTCCTGAGTTTTACTACTTTTAACCTTCTTTTCAGGGACTGCTTGTGTAGCAGTAGAAGTTTTATTAGACTTAGAAATATCAGCAGGTGTTTTTGAATTATCAATTTTTGGATCTACTGGTTTAGGATTAGCAGAAGGTGTTTTTGGATCTAAATTTGTTGATTTAACAGAGTTAGAGGCTTTTTCTACAACATATTTCTGTGTGTCTTTTGAGGCTTGATCCACTTCATCAGTAATATCAACAATTTTGGGACTTGATGATCTTTTAGGACTAGAAATGGGTTGAGAAGAATGGGAACTTTGCTTATTTTCCATTGGGAGAATTTGCAAAACTTTTGTTTTGGTGCTTCTACATTTTTCTTATTTTGATTTTGGGAATTGTTTTTGGTAGAAGACTCATTGTTTTTCTTGTGTCTAAGGTTATACTGACTATGTATTTCATTTATGGCAAAGTCATAACCCTGTTTATATTCAAAGGATTCACTGGACTCTAATTTGAGTTGTTGAAGCTCAAATAGTTCCTGATCTTCATGAGTGAGGAAAATGGTATTGTTTTCATATATTCCCATTAGATGATTGATGTCATCCTCATCTTCATCATTATTCTGAGAAATTTCAGCATAGTTCTCCTGGAATGGGGGCCTAATTGTTTGGTCTGGGCCTGTTTCTTTTGATTTTCCCTGATTTATGTTTTTTCTAAAGTTAGGATTTCCAATCTGTTGTTGATTATCCCAATGGGGTATTTTTTCTATATTATCTAGTCTATCCATCATTCTTTCTAAGGTTTTGGCTAAGCTATCTATTTTTGCATCTGAATTTGAATTTTCTTCTTTGATAGTCACCCTTCTTTCATTTCTGAGTCTAGCCTTTTTAGCTGATATGTTTATTTCTACACTAACATCATATAATTGCATTTTTTCTAAGGTGTCTGCATCTCTTTCCCTTAATTGATAAGCCATATCTACATCAAATCCATCAGGAAATTTGAGCAGAACAGAATAAGGAGTAGGTTTAAGAGTTGCAGGAATAGAATTATAGACACTATTATACCTAGTGCAGTAATCTTGAACTGACTCATTTGGGGATCTTTTTAATGCATCAAATTCAGCTAATAATTGAAGGGGGTTCTTTTTCTTTTCCCATTTATTCAAAAACGTTGTAAAAAATACAGCTAAATCAGTTATGCTACCAGCAGCTTGATCTTTAAACCATTTCTTTACTTCTCTAGTTAAAGTTTGAGCAAACAATCTCATTTGAACATCAGAGAGATCTATTTCATAAAGTTCAAAGAAGTCTGTGATTTTAGTTATGTGTTGCTGAGCAATATATTGTGTAGTACCATCAAAAAGTGGTATTTGGTTTTGATAATCTTGAGGCATGTCATGCAACTGTTGAGGTAAGACAAGGGGAGGATATCTAGCAGCCATGGCTAAAATCTTAGTTTGACTAGAAGATCTAGTAAAAGAACTTGGAGTTATGCTGGAAATGATAGCTGATGAACTGAAAATTGTACCTGAAGTGCTGGGAAATGATATTGGGATATGGGTGGAACTACTAGGAAATGAGAATGATGAATTTGCAAAATCAAAAGGTAAACTAGTGGATTTAGTGGATGGTGGAAAAAGTATTCTAGATTGCAAAGGCAGTCTAGGGATAAATGGGTCTGTGGATAAGTTGTGAGTGGTATTTATATATGATGTAACAACATACAGAGATGAATCTGCAACTGGTATTATTATGCTGTGTAACTGAGAAACTGGAGCTTTGTTTGTATAAGTCAAAAATTTAGCTAATTCAATAGCCTCATCAATATCCTTAAGAATTGTAACATTAATTTCTTCAACTTTAGTCTGATATTCAACTTTCGTTGATTTAGATCTTACTGTAATAATTTTATGTTTTGTATTTAAGAATGAAACAAAAGCAGGGTCTACAATAGTAGTTTTTAAATCATTTTCAGAATTGCTTTTAAATAAGGAATGCTCAAATTTCAGATCAAAATCAATATCTTGCAGACTAACTAATTCTTGAGGTAATGAATTGACTCTTATTAATGATACTTCAGCTTCTAAGTTTTTTGTTTGTTTTTTCTTTTTTACAATTCGGTCTGGGTTATCTACTATGACAGAAGGTTTAGGATTTGGGTTATACCTGGTATAGTAGGTTTTCCTAGAAGCCAGAATTACAATTTTTCAATACCCACAACCTATAAAAATAATCTTGAAATAAAAAGATAAATAAAATAATTTTCTTTCAAGACAATTTTATGACTGAGGATTGGTTAATTTCCCAGTATGGTCGCCAGTATGTTATCACTCTAGTAAATTCTCAAGTTGTGGGATTTTGAGTTTTTAGTCAAAGAATACTAGAGATAACCACAAACCTACTTCAAACTCTAGGATCTAGCCTTCCTAGGGTTCAGAGAGGGCTCTCTCTTTAAATTTTAACTTTGTTTTGATTTATAATATTAAGCTAGTTATGAAAGTACAATTTGGTTTTGGTTTAAAGGGTTTGGTGGGAAAAAATCACTTGGAGGTAAGATAGAGAGAAATCTACTTGTCCATTGGGCTATGGGGTCTAAATCAAACTAGCAGCACTAGAAATCAAGGCCAAAAAGGTACAAATATATTCAAGGCAAGATAGATAACCCTAGAGATTTGGGAAAGTGGTTTTTTGTGAGGTGGTATGATCAGGATAAAGGGCACTTAAGGATCCTTTGATCTGGAAAATGGAAGTAGAAGGCAGAGGTCAAATGGGAGAAGGAGAAATTAAGGGTTCCTTGCACTAGAAATCAAAAGAAAACATTAAAATGGCAACTAGTTAAAGATAGGGAGCACTTGACTAATCCTGTAGTAATACTCCTAGTTACACATTCAGACAGAACAAACATAAAATGAATGCATGAAACTTAGAAAAGGAAACAGTAACAAGTAGGAAGTACTTCACTCATCAGCTTATCACGGGGATCCTGAATTATGATGCCAGTCAGCTTGTCCAGTCTGCTACTTTGAATTCAAACACACAAGAGCCTCCAATGTCCAAAAAAATGTCTATAGTAATTCCATCAATTTTATTCCACACAAAATACTTTTGAAATTGAAGTATTTATACAAAAAGTATTACAAATATCCTAGAAGAGTTCTAGGAATAACTTTAGGAAAAATAAAATATCATTACATAATAAAAGGGACAACTTCTTAACAAACTAGCAAGCTGTCCTCTTTTATGCAAAATAAATAGAGCTATTTTTTTAACAAGGAGATTTTGGCTGCCTATATGTCCTGCTTGCTGGCTGTTAGATATTTTCATGCATTTGACTTGCCTTCGCTGATACCCTTTCCTGCTGATACTCTTTAACCTGATGCTCTTTAACACTGATACTCTTTGACCATTAGTTTTACTATTTTACTACTGTAAAATTATCTTTTAGAAGTAAAAATCAGCAAACTGTCTTTTAATTTTATCTTTCTTTTAACTGTCTTTAGGCAAATTTTCACAATTTTTACCTTCCATCTTTACATCAAATCCGTGAAAGTCTGCCACTCCTCTACTTTTGGAATTTGGACATTTTTCAGCTTCTTGAAGTTTTCATCAGCCTTTGTGTATCTTGCAAAAGTAGGCTTGATGACAAAGAGGTGCTTAATTTCATGATGTAGAAAAAATAAATCCTCGAAATACTGAAGTAAAACTTTGCCTGTAGGAGTGCCTTGTGCTATTGGCTTGTTTACTTGCTCTTTAGAAAACTCCATGATCTTTTTTTCATAGTCCTTCTGTGGCATAAGCTTTTCATTGAACACACGTATGTCTGGTAAGCCTTTCTGTCTAATATTTGTATACTTTACCATAAATCTAGTTATGACAAGGTTCATTGTTTCACACTTTTCTTCAAGATTGTTAATTAAGCTCTTTTTAGTGACAAACTTCTTGATTTTCAAGATTTTCTTTGTCCTGTCTTATATTTGCAATTCTTCAAGTTCCTCCATGTTCTTGCTGTTTGGAAGTGTAATGAGTTTTAAAGCCTGTGCAGGCTTATCAGTCAACTCATCCTTTGTCTTTTGTATCTCTATTTGGGCTGCTAATAGAAATTATTTTTGCTCATATATAACCTGAATTGAAGGCCATTGATTATGAATGGCTTCAATTATGTTAGTCCAGAGATTATTTTTAATATATGAGATCTGCTCTGTGAAAGTCAATTCCTTTTGCAAATTCTTGAGCTGCTCTCCCAATTGGATTGCTTTTTGCTCATGAGTTCTGATATTGATCTGAGTAGTCTTATTTGCATTCTCAAGGTTTCCAATCATCTTATTCAGTTTTTTTATTTCATCTGTCTTTAAAGACATCTCTTCCATGACTTTGAAAATCTGGTCGGCTTCATCTGTTTGTTGTACATTTGTAGTAGAAGATTCTGTAGTTGAAATGGTGGCTGAAGTCACTAGCACTGCAGTTTCCAGTGGGCCCTTCGGTGCTAATTTCTCTCCTAAAGTAGAAGGCACTGCTGTAGTAATCACTGGGATGACTGTACGAAATGTATGAACTTCTAGTTCTTTTAGAGTCTCTCTTTCTTGGACCAGTTGGTCCATTTTTGTTTCCATCTCCTTGATTTGTATTGTCAATTGAAGTATGAGCTTCATCATTTCTTCTTTTTCACTTTGATCCTGGAGGATTTCCTTGGTTTATGGATGCTCACTTTGAAGAAGCTTGAGTTGTTTCCTCAAAGTTGCTATGTCTTCATTCTTTTTTTTAACCAATAGTTCTGCTGCTTGGATATTTGAGGGATCATATCCCACCTGTAAAACTAGTTCCTCTAAGGCTTTGATCCTTAGGTCCTTGGCATAAAGTGATGCTTTATCCATATTCATCTGATATTCCATATTAAGTATGGTATTTTGAAGTTTATAGAATACAACATTTCAGAGCTCAGTCTGTGGAACTCAATCTGGTCCAGCTCATGAATATTCTCTGTGTCTACCACAAGGTCCACCTTTTTATATTCTGATACTATTTTAGGTGTTGAGGTAGTAGGCTGTAAAAATGGCATCATCATTTTATTGTTGAAATAGTCAAATGCTGATAATAAACTATTCTGATTTTCAGGCTTCTGCTTCAGGAATTGAGAATATATTTCTGTCTTTATCTCCTCATTCTTCTGCTTAATTAGCTTATACCTCTCTTTGATGTCCAAGTCCTTTTCCTCAGCTGGCTATGAGGAAGAGGCTTCCATGCTGTGTTGTTTCTCAATCATCTGTGTGTCATTTTGGTTTACTGATCTTTCCTTTTTAATTTCCATAAGTTTTTCATTGATTATGGTTGTTGCTATATCATCATTGGTCACTAGAGCATGTGTCTCATCAATATAAATTGTTATTTTCTTCTTATCAACTGAACTGAGCTTAGGCCTTTTGTTATAAATTACTTTAAATTTTGTCTCCGTTGTTGTCTCTACTATGTAACCTCCTTCTTCTCTGACTCTTTTTGATGTTTCTGGTTGTTTGACAACTTCCAAAGTTGGTGTTGTAACTGTTTGGCTTGCTATCTCTATCAAGTTGTTTTCACTCCATTCAATTTGATTGGAAAACTTTTCTAGTTCAAGTTTTGACTCATGGACAAAGGGTGTTAGTTTACATTTGACCCTTAGTTTGCTTTAGATCCCTTGTGGATCATAATTCCATGGAGAACTCTCATCAAATCTGAACTCTGATAATTTCTTTGTTATTTCCTTTTCTGTATCTCTGTGGTTGATTATGAATGGCCCAACTTGATTCTTTAACTTGAACTAGGTCTTCTTCTTGGCTACCATAAAGTTAATTGAATCTGAATTGAGAATTTTCCTAAGATATTCAAGTGCAAAAATTCTCATACATACATGTTTAGGCAACTTATAGGGTAACAACTTTGATCCAAATATTCTTAGTTTTGTATGTTTTTCATAGAGGTACCAATCTCCAACTTTGTTCTGCCCTGAAAGCTACAATATTCTTTTCATTTCTTCACTGATTCTAGGTTGTTCTGATTTGTTTAATATGCTCATTGCTGGATGCAAAAATAGTTCTGAAAACTTTGAATAAGTGAAATCACTGGATTCTTTTCTCAGTAATGAAGTCCAAAAGATAATTGATAGAGGCTTTCCTTCTACATCCATCTTTTGCAAAGAAACTTGGAATTTTTCTTCTTGAGAGAATAAAAACAAATGGAAAATATAAGATGAATATCTAAAAACTCCTTCTGTGGGTAATTTAGTCAACTGGTAGTGGATGGTATCTGCTATGAAACCAACATAGTCAAAGACGACTGATGGAGGTTGACCAGGAGACATGGTGGACAAGAAACCAAGAACAAATTCATCAGTATAATCATCTGTAAAATATCCAAGGATAAAAGATAGCATAGAGATAATATGTCTAGACCCTTCAGGAAATTTAGCTATGGAGTATGGAGGATTTATATTTGGAATATCAACATGAGAAGGCATAAAATTCTGAAAGATCATAAACCTTTTAGGGAAATCTAGGCCAAGGTATAACTAAGTTAAGATCTCTATAGACAAGGGGACTGCCTGGGGATCAGGTTGTAATTGAAGCATTTGATTAATTGACTGGGCTGTAATGGTAAAAAGTATTTCTTTTTCAGCATTTACTATAGCCCTTTGATCTGGCTCATAGTATTTTTGACAAAGTCCGATGAGTTCTTGAACAGGATGAGTAAATGGGACTATATACTTGGGTAAATGAGTTTCCAAAATTGGAATATCATCTTTGTCTAGATGTTTTTCATAACACTAGTTGTGTATATCTAGTAAATTAAACTCAATAACAGGGTCTGCAATTTTATAGTCAAGATCAGTTAAAGGAATGCTTTCAGTAGCAACCACATGTGGTTCAAGGGGGTTTACTATTACAACATATTTGGAAGCGATGACTTGGGTAGGCTTAGGGGTTTTGGATCCCTTGATTTGAGTGTTGATCATGGTCTGCTTATCATTTCTTAGGAATTTTGGGTAACTCTTATAAAGTTAATTTGTTGCGGGAGCTTTTTAACGAGGGAGGAAGGCGAGCAATTTAAGTAAGGATAGCCTGTATTTTAGACCTTTTTATCAAATAAGTTAATTTGAGGATGTAAAGTAAGCATAAAACGAGAAAATAAGGTTTTAGGTCGTTTGATTGAAAAATGGGTTGTCAAGTAATTCATAGGTTTAATTTGTGAGCCACTTAAATCCTTAAATTTGATCTTTAGGCTTGTGAATTTAGCTTTAAAAAGGCTTGAAATGGAAAACAAGGTTTCCAGGGCCAAAAATTTGCTAGGGTTTAGCCTCTTTTTGGTATTGTTGCTGGAAGTTTTTCGGTGAATTCTGATAAAAATGGGTTGGTTCTCTTAAAGGCAGTTTAAAACCATTTACGGGTTTCAATTTTTGAGAAAAATACCTTTTTGCAAGGGCATACGGCTGCGAAGCAGTTTCTAAGGTTTTTTTAGTTAAAACTCGACGAGCGGTTTGTTTTGGAGACGATACACAACTTCTCAATCAGTCTTCAGAGGTTTAATTTTGATAACTGCAAAGGTTTTGGGCAAAAAAACTAAGAATCAAGGCTCAAATGGCTTTAAACAGAGCTCGGGAAGAGTTATATCAGAGTGAAAATGCGCAGATAACATAAAAATAGCTTAACCAAAGGTTTTAACCTTTTGATTCAATCACCATAATTGTCATTAAATGCAGGTCTTGTCAATGGCAGGAGACGGTTTCAGAATTTGAAATGAAACCGGAGAGCGGTTATCGCGTGAAAATTGGGAAGTAAGTGGTTTAGAACCAAGTGAACGCGATCCAATATAATCTCGACACGTCATAGAGGGAAAAATGGTCAAAACAGCCCATTTCACGTCCATTTTTCATTTAGGTGGACGATTAGTTTTTGTGCGTGATATTTCTTTTGGGTCGTTGGATCTGGAAATCAAGTTCCAAGGGTCAAGATTGGTTTAGAAGGTGCGTCCAAAGGAAATGGTGGGACTGGGAAAATTATGTATGCGGGCGGTTTAAACTAGGTTTTAAACCTTTTGATTAGTTGTGGGTAAAGGTTTATATCTAGGAGCGGGAATAGGCATATGGGAGAGGTGTTAGTTTATTTAAAATAAACCTTAGGCTATTTCAACAAACTATGGGTTATAAAATTATGTGGGGATGGGTTTATGTATGCATTGGCTTATACGAAGAACGAGGGATAATGGTTTTTAAAACATAGGATAATGTTTTTAACCAATACAAAGGTGCGGGCTTATATGTATAAGCGGGGCCAGGCTTTTTGAACCTTATGAAAAACGATTAATTTGATTCAAAACTTTGGACTTAATGTTTGAGAACAGTATTATATTATTATATAGTGTTTAAACCTTTTTGAATGGTTTTAACAACCATTGGGGCGGGATATTTATTTAGTGATAATTTTAGACCAAAGGAGTTTTTATTGGGGATTTTGATTTAGCACATTGGTAATAAACTTTGGTCTAAAACATAGTAATAGTGGGTTTTTTTTGGGATGATTAAACATAGGGAATTAATAAGTAGGATAAGGTATTTTTTAAGGATTTAATAAACTAAGTTAAAATTTAATATGAAAGGGGAATGGAATACACACAAAAATATATAAAATGACTAAGTAAAGTGTAAAAGTAAAAGAAAAGTTTGTCTTTTTATCATTTCACCAATACTTAGTATAAAGTACTTTTGAGGGTTTTTGTATGTTTCTGAATGAAGGAAGTTAATTAGATGGGTTTATATATTTCATTAAGTAAGAATTTTTCTTTACTTATGAAAGGAGTTATAATGTATGAATGAGAGATGAAATAATGATGAATGGGGATTTAACATAAGAATTTAATATTTTCAACTAACCAATCATCGAGCCTTGGGTTCGGTCCCAACAAAAGTCAGAGAAATGCTCTAAGCCTATTTGACTGATAGTTTAGAACACTAAATACCTATAAGGAAAGGGAAATTAGTAATTTTGCCCAAAAATCATTTATTACATGCTTTCTCCACTTCTTTCTACCTACCCAGCCTCATTCTAACATTTTTTCTTCATTTGACAGGTGCATTTAGGCTTGCAACCTTGAAATATTTATTCTTTAAAAGCATAAACTATCTAGATCTACCTTATTTCATCTGAGGGCTCAAATTAAACTTTTGAGCTCCTCATTATTCTCTACCTATCTACTGATTTGTCAGGATTAAATTGTCTGACAAGTCTTTATTCACTATCTAAAACTAGAAATTGAAAACATGACAAGTTAAGTTTAAAGAGTTTAACTCATCAAGGATTATGGCATTTATTGACACTCTGCCATAATTATTTATTTTGCAGAAAAGTAAAAATTAGTGGCATTTGGACTTGCTCACTTTCAGGTCTTATTCTCATCTTTTTTCTTTTTTTGGGGGTCTATATTTTTTCAAGTCCTCCTTGCTTTGTTTAAGTTTTGAATTTTGAACTTGGACTCTTTTTGAGTTGCGGAGGGAATACACATAGCTAACGCGACCGCACCGCGCGACCAGGAGTTGCGGAGCTACCAAGGCGGTGCGGAAGCACTTGATAACTGGATATGGAACAGAGATAAGTACAGATGAAAGAGATACAACAGAAAACAGGAAGTAGAACATGCAGACATCAGAAGAGAAGTCGGGAAAAGCCAGAGCAAAGACGCAGAGAAGCCGCCAGTCGCGACGAGCGGGTGAATAAAAGGCAATCACCCTACTGCAGAATATTTATATCGGTTGATCGGTTTCTGTTGCAGGATGATTGAATGCGGAAGCAGCCGCGGAGAAATCAGACTTGTTCTCTCCATTGGTTTCTACTCTTTATGTTTTGTATTCTCTGTTCTTAGATTCATCTGTATCTGATATATGGGTTATCAGAGAAGGAAGCTGTGTAATCTTGTATTAACAAGAATAATGAAAAGAAGGATTACTGCCTCTATGTTTTGGTTTATGTGTTATGTGATGCATTTCCCGCTTTAAAATTCAAACGATGACTGTCATTATACTTGTCGATCTTGCATGTACATTCTGGTATGTGTAATGGATTCTCTTTCTTTCTGTGGTTGCGAGTTTATTCCTCATCTGTGATCCCATCCCCTTACTCATGTTGTCGCGGCACGCCTCGGGTGAGACGCTCTGCTCTCCCAGAGCAGGGTGACAATGCCGGTGTGTTACTAGACTACACCGGACCCCTTGTTGGCCACAACCCTTTGAACCTGGGTCTTGCCCGCGAGACCTGACTTTTCGCCAACAAATGGTTCTGTTGCCGGGACCCGCATGTTCTGAGGGGATCTAGATCATGGTCTCGAGGATCTTTGAAGGAGCAATACGGCGATGGTGGGATGATCATCTTGACCATTTCATTACTCAGCAGGCGGAGCTGATCAAGAAAAAGGAGGCGGCGGTCAGGGAGCTTGTTCTTTTCTCTGACTCAGCTAGTGATACGTACGAAATTTTCTGGGGAAGGTTTCCCACGGATCTTTACAACTGGTTGCGGAGGTTACGAACGAAGGCGGCCCAAGAAGGCTTGCGGGAGATAAACCGCAGGTGGGCGCACGAAGACTTGGTAGCGCTACACCGGGTAGATACTGAACTAACCCGCGCAGTGGAATTTTGGGTCAAGACCACGTTGGAAGGATACGTTGTGGAGTTTGCCGCTGAGTGTTACCAATCTTTCTCAAAGGCTGAGGCTGTGTTTCACTCAGGGCTGAGGGGAAAACTGCTGAAGGAAATTCCGCTGTGGATCAAAGCCCTAATGGTGGACGAAGGGTTGATTGAATTCCACAAAACGAGTATGGAAGTGTAAACCAACCGTACTGGGGGAAGGATTGAAGGGACCGATGCTGTGTAGACTGTAGGAGTAGGGAATGGGGGATGGACGTTGAGGCCGTATGCAAGTTGCGGGAGTTACGTGCACATCGGCGGGCACAAATCGCCGATAGGTGGCGAAGAAGGGTAATGAGAGATTTGAAGAGAAGGGAGATTGAGAAGAAGAACCAGAAGGAGGCGCCTCAGAGGACAGGAACCATGGGATTGGATACCCGAACAGGAGACGGGACAGCAGCAGATGTACAGCGGGTGCATGGGAGCCCGAGGATGCGAGAAAGAGCAGTAACGATTAACACGGATAAGGAAAAGATGCAGCCCGAAGAAAGTTCCGATGATGAATGGTACGACGTGATGCAGCAGATGTTTCAGGATCAGACGGCAACCACCCCTCCAGGCAGCCCTACATCCCACCTTCCGCATGGCCAGGATCCCGACCTTCCCCTGGTACTTTATCAACCTTTAAAAACTATTTTTGTTCAGTTACAAGCTTTAAGTCAGTTATCTAGAAGTTCAGCGGCGCCGGTAACGCCCAGTAGCAGCAGCGTTACGAGTAGTAATTTTTTCCCTAGCGGGACCGTTACGCAACCAGGACCTGGAGGTTTTATCTTGGTTAATTCACCACCGGTATACATGGTTGGATCTTTCACTCGGTACCTAGAGTTCTCTGGCCGGGGAAACGACGATGTAGAACAACACTGGTATCTGTGCGAAGCCATCTGGAGGGCTCGACAGACACCGGATGCAGGGAAGTTGATAGAGTTTCAAACCACGCTCAGAGAGAGAGCTCTGCGGTGGTTCATCAAGTGGTCTGAGGCGCACCCTAATCCTGTAATTGCGGACGTAAAGCGGGATTTTGTCCGCGAATTCAAGCTCCCCCAGATGGACCAGCAGGGTCTGTCCGAGCTATGGGAAATTAAGCAGAAGGAAGGCGAGACCGCATGGGAGTTGATGCGGCGATTCAAGGACGCGATCGGGAAACTAAGCTACCCGATCGATCCAAACCACCAGAGGGACTGGTTCATCAAGGCTCTACTTCCCTTGACGCGAACCCCTCTCACTCAGCAGAAGATTGATAATCTGCAGGATGCTCTCGAGCAGGCCATGAAGATTGAAGCCATGGCGGGATACCCCCAGGAATACAGGGGGGGGCTGGCTCCGCAAGACCCTTCGCTGATAGGGTTGCAACATCAGATCGCTAGTTTAACTGAAAAGCTCAAAGAAATTCAGCCAACAAGACCAGCGCGACCGAATGTTTGGTGTACTCATTGCCTGGTCGAGGGCCACGTCGCAACCGAATGTCCTCGGTTGCGCGGCGTGGGAGTTGGACCCTCAGTTGCGGCTATCCAGGGGGGGCCACCACCAGGGGGCGGCACGGCAATGAATCCGCAGGGGGTATACCAGACGCAACAGGCCTTTGCGGGGTTTTCACCGCAACCGGGGTCCTCCACCCCAGAATACTGTGAAATCTGCCGAACGATCGGTCATCCTCCTCGGATGTGCCCGATATTACAAAAGTACTCCACGGTGCCGAATAATGTATACTGCGAATTTTGTGTGTCCACGACGCACAACACAGAGCAGTGCAGGGCGTTAGACGCACTTGCGGATCGACTGGATCGGCCCTCGTACCGGGTCAACGAGGCCGCGAGGGGCAGAGGTGGCGGCATGCGGGGAGGCCGAGCGGGAGGACGTGGGCCGGTAAAATGCTACAACTGTGACCAGGAGGGTCATGTGGCTCGAGAATGTCCTCTTCCGCGACGACCCTGGTGCTCCCAGTGCCGGGTCAACGCCCACGCCACCGAAGACTGCCCAGAACTCATCAAAAAGTGGGAAGAGCGGGCGCGGCAGAGGGCCATGAACCTGATAGGCTCAGAACCGCGAGGGGTCGCAACCCCTGACATGCAGAATGTTGCGATAATAACGCGAGGCGGAAAGAAGACTGGTGAGGATGCCCACGAGAAGGAGCCAGTACGAGTGGTGAGGCCGGCATCCCCGAAGAAGTTGATTCGGCCCGAGGTGCAGAAGAAGTACTTTCAGGAGGCGGTTGAGGCATTCGCCCAGCTGCGAAAGGAAGGAGGGCTGGAGGAGCCTCAGCGGTCGAAAACCGGGGATCAGAACGCCGCAGATGCTGTAGTTGCGGACTGGCTCCGGCTGTTTCTCAAGATTGTTGATGACACCGTGCTGCGGCAGCAGCTCAGACATGTATTGGACGGAGCGCTGCAGGACCGGGCAGAACCCAGAAACTTGGTGGACACTACGCCTCAATACGTACAGCGTGTCAAGCGAAACAAGCAGCGAACGGGCAAAGAATTTCGACTTAACACACAGATCGCAGGATTCCAAATCAGCGATACAATGTTGGACCTGGGGTCCGACGTCAACATATTGCCGCGGAAGACATGGGAGGCTCTGGGAAAGCCCCGGCTCGCCTATTCCCCGATCCAACTCAGAATGGCGAACCAGTACTGTATTTTGCCAATCGGCCGACTCGAGGGTGTCGAGGTTGATGTTGCGGGGGTAAAGACCTATGCCAACTTCGAAGTTATTGATATCATGGGCGATAAGGACCCCTATCCTGCTTTACTTGGCATTGATTGGGCTTTTGAGAATTATGCGATCATCGATCTCAAGAAGGAGCTGATGATTTTCGAGGATGGGGAGGTACGGGTGACTCAGCCTCTCGACCCGTATCAGGGACCGCAATACACAGAACCGGTGGATAGTCGGGAGGACGCTCAGATGATGGACCACCTCTATCAGATGACCGCCGGAAGGCGGGAAGATTATATTAACCCGACCGCAACAGAATCTATCAGTTGGCGGAGTGTGCAGAGCTCGGAACTCGGATCCGAGCTTGCGTGGGAAGATTGGCAGCAGGGGGGATACGAGACCACCACGCGGCGATGTGCCGCCATCGTGCAGGTCCGGTGGGTGGGGACCGAGATCCGCGGGTACCCCACTTTGTCAAACATGCAAGCAGTGAATACTTTTATCCTCAAGGTGGAGGACCGGGTCCCAGAAGAACGTCGGATACCCCTGATGAATGTGGCTCTGAAGTCAACGTCAGGTCGATGGTGGAACAATCACCGCAACACTCTGTTGCGATGGGAGCTGGTGGCGGATGCCTTGCGGGCACGCTTCAAGGAGGATGAAGGGCCCTGTATTACACTTAAGCACCATGGCGACTCAGACCCACGACAGCACTTGCGGGCGTGCGAGGAACAGTGGCGCAACGCCAGGTACCCCGAGGAGTTATGGGTCCACAGATTTATACACTCCCTGGGTACAATCCCCCAGGCCTGGTACCTAGCAGAAGAGCGGAGACGGGGAACCCGCTCTTGGCAAGCAGTTGCGGAGAAGTTCGCCCAGAGTTTCTCATTCGAAGGGGAGACGGCACAGGAATCTCAGGCCCTACAAGCCGTTAAGGAGGTTCTATTTTTCCGCCAGCCCGAGCCCAATGAGGGACCGGTGGCGTCACGCTCAGGGGTGAAGAGCGAGTTGGTTTGCCAACGGGTCGACGGCGAACCAGGGGACGACAGTTTGGAGGACCTGAGGCATCTCCATTTTGACGAGAAGGAGGGCGAGCGGAGTGTCCGCGACGAGCCAACGACAGAAGGAGTCCATTTGCAGCCCCTAAAGACAAAGAAGCTGAACATAGGAACGGAGGAAAAACCGAAACTGGCAACAGTGGGAGATTACTGGGACGCGGAGACGACCAGGGAAATTTTCAGCCTCCTTCGGGAGTATGAAGACCTATTCCCATCTTCAGTTGCGGACCTGAAGGGGATCAAAGGGGATTTGGGTGAGATGCGCATCACACTGAAACCAGGAGCCAGGCCGGTCAAGCACCGACCCTACCGATTAAATCCACGCATCAAAGAGAAGGTAAAGATGGAGATCGATAAAATGCTGGCTGCAGGTCTCATCTTTCCGGTAGAGGAAGCGGAGTGGGTAAGTCCCATTGTTATCCAGAACAAGAAGGATAAAGCAGAGATTCGGGTCTGCGTAGATTATCGGAGTTTGAACAATGCTTGTATTCACGATCCGTTTCCCACTCCCTTCAGTGACGAAGTACTAGATCATGTCGCGGGAAACGAAGCTTACTCTTTCACGGATGGGTTTTCGGGCTACCATCAGGTGCGCATCGCTGAAGAGGACAAGGCAAAGACAACATTCACAACCGAATGGGGATCATTCGCATACCATGTCATGCCGTTTGGACTAAAGAACGCACCAGCTGTGTTTTCCCGGATTGTTATTGCTGCTTTCCGGGAGTATATTCACAAATTCCTGGAAGTCTATATGGATGATTGGACCGTTTACAGCTTGCTGAAGAAACACACCTCCCTGTTGCGTGTTATGTTCGATCGGTGTCGCCAGCTGCAGATTTCCTTGAATTTGAAGAAATGTATTTTTGCAGTACCATTCGGCACGCTCTTGGGTCACGTGGTGTGTAAAGAAGGGGTCTGTGTCGATCCCGCCAAGGTCGCAGTTATTGTCCACATGGAGGCCCCCGAGAACGTGAAGCAGTTGCGGGCATTACTCGGGCACACTGGATACTACAGGCGTTTTATCCGCAACTACGCCAAAATCTCTGCCCCTCTGGAGAAACTGTTGCGGAAGTCAGAATCTTTTGAATGGACAACAGAGTGCAGGAAGGCACTGGACACATTGAAAGAGAAATTGGCGACGGCACCCATTCTCGTTCATCCAAACTGGGATAAGCAGTTCCATGTGCACATTGATGCGTCCGGGATTGCACTTGGCGCCGTCTTAGCGCAACCCGGGGAAACCACAGTTGACCACCCGGTATACTTCGCCAGCCGACGCCTATCTAATGCGGAGAAGAATTATACCACGACCGAGTGGGAGGCGCTGGCAATGGTGTACTCTCTCCAGAAGTTCCGTCACTACCTCCTGGGCGGGAAGTTTACATTTTTTACGGACCATTCGGCCTTAAAATATCTGGTCAATAAACCTGCGTTGGAAGGAAGGATTTGCCGGTGGCTTCTCCTTTTTCAGGAGTTTACGTTCGATGTAATTGTCAAACCGGGCCGGCTAAATGTCGGGCCTGATCATTTATCCAGACTAGAGTCGGGGGAAAACGATGGTCCGTTGGATGATCAGCTTCTGGATGCTGATTTGTTTCGCGTTGAAGCGGTTCCAGACTATCTGGCTGACATTGCCACATATCTGACCACAGGACAGTGCCCCGAGGATTACACGCCGCTTCAGAAACGCCACTTGGTCGTCCGAGCGGCCGACTATCAATTGATCGCAGGGCAGCTGTACAAGCTGGGCCTGGATGAGGTGTTGCGCAGGTGTGTTCTTGACCATGAATGGGAAGCGGTGATGTGGGAATGTCACAGCGGAGTTGCGGGAGGACACGTGGGGGCTAAACCCACCGCAAGGAAGGTACTTCAAGCTGGTCTATGGTGGCCGACGGTGCATGCAGATTGTAAGGCCTATGTGAAACGTTGCGATATTTGTCAGAGGATGGGACGGCCTTCGCACAGAGATGAGCTTCCGCTACACCCCGTGCATGTGTTGCGGCCATTTGAGAAGTGGGTTGTCGATTTTGTAGGGCCCATTGCACCAGTTGCTCGCCATTCCAAAGCTCGGTACATCATTACGGCGACTGATTATCTCACGTGATGGGCTGAAGCAGCAGCGGTACGCGACTGCTCCGCTGAGACCGCTGCTCGGTTCATCTTTGAAAACATCATCAGCCGCTTTGGCTGCCCACGCAGCCTGACCAGTGATCAAGGCACGCATTTCATTAATGCCACGGTCAAATCGCTCCTGGAGACATTTATGATACAGCATCATACGAGCAGTCCATACCACTCGCAGGCTAATGGCACGGTGGAAGCCTTCAACAAGATTCTGGAGAAGGGTTTGACGAAAATCTGCAACGCTCAGCGGGACGATTGGGATGAGCGGATACCAGCGACATTATGGGCTTACCGGACCACGGTAAAACGGTTGACAAACCAGACGCCGTTCCAGCTGGTGTACGGCTGGGAAGCTGTGATTCCCGCCGAGTTCACCGTCCCCAGCCTTCTGATCGCAACGTCCCTTCACTTTTCAGAGGATGCGTCGCTGCAGGAACGACTCCACGAGATGCAGGAGCTGGACGAAGCTCGGTTTCTTGCGGAATTCCATCAGAAGGTTCAGCAGGCCAGACAGAAAGCATGGCATGACCGCCACATCAAGGCTAAAACTTTCCAAGTTGGCGGCAAGGTTCTTTTGTACGACAGCCGGTTCCAGAAGTTTCCAGGCAAGCTCCAGACGCATTGGCTGGGACCGTACTTTGTTATCGAGATCCGCGACTCAGGAGCCGTTCGATTGGCACAATTGGACGGTTCAGTTCTTCCAGGATGGGTGAATGGCGTACGCCTGAAGCCCTACCAGGAGTAGGTACCTTCTCTCTTTCCATCAATAACTCTCGCAACCGAGAGCACCCGTAGCGTAGCGTAGTTGAATAACTCTCCCGCAACCGGGATGAGCATAGTTAGTCATTTCCATTTCTTTACAGTCAGTCAAATAAACCGTCATTTGCGGCATCCATACCGCAACAGACCATGGTCGGAGCGGGCCAGTCTAGCGTGTCGCAACGCCAGTCCAGCGTGGCGGGGCGCCATCCCAGTAGGACGCCGCTCCCAGTCCAGCGTGTCCTGCACGAAGGATCTGTCCTCGTGCCAGCGTCAGTCCAGGTCATAACCGTCAGTCCTTTTTTCAGTCCGTAGGATAGCTCAGATTTTGGTCATAAATTCCCTTAATGGACAGTAATCATCCCGTAATCATTCCCCATCAGCCGCAGTTCTCTCCGCCGTCGGGTACGCCCATCGTCCAAAGCCGCCGTCAGCAACTGCCAGTTTGCACACAGGCCTGCGATTGATCGCACGATTATCGCAGGCAAGCATAATAGCAAGAATTAAATGCCGTTATGGAGTCTCATCAACCCCGCGCGTGCCAGCGGATGGCCCAATTTGCATGAAGGCTATCGGCGCCGGGATGACAGACCAATTCAATTTAGAAACTTCAGCGACTCCCGATCACTTGCAGCTTCAGAGAACTCAGAACTTAGCAGGGAACTCCAGACGAATCGTCCAGGTCTATCAGAGATGAGCAAAGATGCCGAGAGCTGTTCTCTCCGTCCCGGAACCGGTGCTGGATCACAGAATTCACAGGCTCGAACTATCACTGGTCGGCAAGTACGACAATGCGCCCTGCATGGACGCTAACCTGTCCGACCCGGCTGAGTTTCCCCATCTGCATTGGCAAACGTTCATGGAACACCGCTACACACCGGGGAGCAGCTCTAACAATCGGATGAAGGACGAATTCCGGGGTCTTCAACAGTCGACGTTGATGAATTTACGCAGTCTCCCTGTCTTCGGCACTACTGGTCCAGTTCTGCAATGCACCCGGTTTCTCCTCAGTCGGGTGCAGAACGGGTCTCTATGGTTGAACGAGGAGATTCCAATCCATGCAGCCGATATTAGTCGACTTACGGAGCTGTGTCAATTTGGGGCCGATGTTTCCTCTGCGGGGCAGACGGCCTCCAAACGCGCCCGGAAATCGGCCGAGGCGGACCTGTACACCAAATACGGTACTCGCAGAGGTGGCAAGGGTGCCAAGATCGATTTGATCAATGTACCCGAAATCCGGTTTGCTTGCTATCTGATAGCGAGCAAGACCATGCGCCATTACACCAAGGGCGAGTGCACCTTGGACACAATTTCTATTGCGGAGCACTGCGTCAAAGGGGCCCGCTTGAATTGGAGCGCGTTCGTGCTGAAGGAACTCTTCGCGGCCTGCGAAGACAATTACCGACGAACCACCAGTTTTATCTACGGCTACTTGCTCCTCGCCTTCGCCATGTGGAAATGGCATATTCCTCCGATACGGACACCAGCGGAACTCAGCGGGGGCCAACCGTTCGCGATGCGATACTCCCCCTGGCAGGTGTCCACGGCCCCCAGCAGCAAGCAGGTGAACGCGGAGGCGTTCCGCGAATGGTACGGGATGATGGTCGTTGTGGTGGCCTCTACGCAGCGGGTACCCCGGAACCTGCTGGATGAATACAGCGAACAAGTGTGGTTTGGCGTCAGCCATAATCACACTTTCATCCGGCCGGCTTGTGTCCCGCACCACACCTTTCACATGGCGCCCTTGCGGTTCCAGTTGACCGGCAGCATCTTCCACAGAGAGGTTCTATCATGGCCAGGGATCGTTCGGCACGTTCAGGATGGAGTCATCCGATATAACTTTGATGGGATGCGGGCTGCCCAGCAGCCTGCCGCGACCAGTGCCGGCGGATCTTCCACACTTGCGGTAGCGACAACCATAGAGGCGGCAGGGAGCGCAGCGACCCTGCCCGAAGCGCTGGTCCCAATTGTGGAGCATATGAATGACCAGGTCCGAAGACTCAACGTGGCCACCCAGGTTGTTTCTAGTACCGCCCCTATATTTCCTTCGTTTAATGAATTTCTCCTTAACCGGTCACTTGGTCTCTCCCACACTGCTTCCCTCACTTCCCCAATTCCCACTTCCCTGTTCACTTCTGCCACCCCCATCATCACGACAATGGGTGAACCGGGGCCCGAACCTGATTCCTCTGGGCCACCCCCTCCCAAGCGGGCCCGTATTGCAGATCCCGTGGTGGACCTTACGGAGGATGATCCACCAGTCACACCGCCCACAGCTACCTTGATCCCGGAGGAACCGCTGATTGACCCAGCGGATTTCCTCAACCTTCGTTTCCCTCCCTCCTCGGTCACTCCATCCACCGCCCCCTCCACCAGCAGACCACATGCCACTTCCTCCAATCCGTCCACTTCATCAGCCACTGTGTCCGATTCCTTGATCCGGGACCTCTTCGGCGGTGACCACGGGGCGGAGGTCACCTCCAGTACTGCCGCGGTGGTACCCTCTGTTGACCCCGTGGCCACGTCCCAGGAGCCCATTGCCACTATATCTGTTCAGCCAGATCAAGTTGGGGTTGATTTAATCAGCCCTTCCACAGCACCAACCACGCAGCAGGACCGGCCAGAGCCTGATATGGCCACTTTGGTACAACAACAGACGCCGGTCCACCTTCCAGAGACTGTAGGCCGAGCAGCGGCCGTCGGACCGTCGTTACAGGAACAGACGCCTCAGCAGGATGCCCCGCGCACAACGACAGCAGCACAACTGAGTCCAGCCCAGTTGTTTCTGCTCATTCAGCGGGCGGCCGGCCAGGCCGAGCAGATTCATGCAGAGCTACAGCGGAGATGCACCGAGCAGGGAAACCAGATCACGGCGCTTACTGAACAGCGCAATCAGCTACTGCAGGAGAAGACCTACCTCCAAGAACAGGCCAACATCGTTAATCAGGCGCTTTCCAGCGTATGGCCGGAGGCACGGGCTCACCATGCCCCACTCCCTGCTCGCATTGAACAGGACAGCATAGCCTTACAGGCTCGCCAGCTTGGGGACATATTCACCACCATTTGCAGAGAGAACCAGGAATTACAAGCGGCATTGGCCGCACGGCCTACCCTACCAGATCCACCCACTGATTATTCAGGACAGGTAACTGCCAAGCAGGCACAGGCAGTCAATCTACAAGAGACTCTCCATTCCACGACAGCAGCGGCTTCGGCCCTTCTACGCAGCTTGCAGGAGTGCTCCCTCGCACTGACAGTCAAAACGCAGCCCATTGCTGCTCAACTGCAACAAATCTCCACCCAAATTCGGGCGACCACGGACCAGGCCAGATTAGATCAGCTCTACACTCAGTCGGACGAGCTGGAACTTCAAATGCAGACGACCAAGGCCGCATCAGCAGCAACTAAGCACACCATCCGGGAGATGCGGCCGCCCCTTCGCACCCATGCCGAGGCAATACATCAGCTGGATACCACTGCCGAATCCCAACTTGCCGCACTGTTCGGGGATGCCCCGACGCCCATTGACGAAGCTACAGCCAACCGAATTGTTCAAGATGCTGACCTGCTTATGCAGGAGTGGCAGCAAGCCATGGCAACTTTCACAGAGCTTCGAGATGCAGCGCTCCGCCGGGTCCCGGAGTTGGGTCCCTTGTTTGAAACAGCAGGTGGCGGAGAACAACAGGAAAGGGCAGCAGAAGAAAGAGCAGCAGAGCAGGGCACAGAGGCCGGCGAAGGTATGGAGGTAGAGACTGTCATTTGCGATTGACTCGCGGACGAGTCAAAGGATTGTGGTCGGGGCCTGTTGGGGCCCTTGTTTTGTTTAAGTTTTGAATTTTGAACTTGGACTCTTTTTGAGTTGCGGAGGGAATACACACAGCTAACGCAACCTCACCGCGCGACCAGAAGTTGCGGAGCTAACAAGGCGGTGCGGAAGCACTTGATAACTGAAGATGGAACGGAAAGAGGTACAGATGAAAGAGATACAGCAGCAAACAGGAAGTAGAACATGCAGATATCAGAAGAGAAGTCGGGAAAAGCCAGAGCAAAGATGCAGAGAAGCCGCCAGTCGCGGCAAGCGGGTGAATAAAAGGCAATCACCCGGCTGCAGAAGAGGGAGATTGGTTGATCGGTTGCTGTTGCGGGATGATTGAATGCAGGAGCAGCCGCGGAGGAATTAGACTTGTTCTCGCAATTGGTTTCTACTCTCTATGTTTTGTATTCTCTGTTCTTAGATTCATCTGTATCTGATATATGAGTTATCAGAGAAGGAAGCTGTGTAATCTTGTATTTGGCTGAAGAATAATGAAAAGAAGGATTGCTGTCTCTATGGTTTGGTTTATGTGTTATGATGCATTTACCCTGCTTTAAAATTTTTAAGTTGCGACTGTCAATATACTTGATTGGTGATCTTGCATGAATATTCTGGTGTGTGTAATGGATTCTCTTTCTTTCTCGCTGGTTCTGGGTTTTTATTCACCAAAGTCCATGATTTCTTCACACCATGTGGTGTGGCCCTTCGGGTGAGACGCTTCTGTTCTTCACGAACGGTTTTGAAATCTTTTAGGCGTGTTACAAAACTCTGCCGGACCCATGACCCAGCCCTGATACAGCAGACACAGGTCTTGCACTTGAGACCTTGTTTCCTTGACAAAGTCCTTTGATTTTTATTTTAGAACTTTTTACCTTTTTATTTTTATTTTATTATATTTTATTTTATTTTTTTCAAAATATGGGAAAAAAACTTGCGAAAGCAAGGTATGTACATATTTTAGAAGATTATCAAGAATCCAATTCAAAATTATGACTCCTATATTTATAGGACCCTAACGTTATATATCCTCTTCTTTTGAATTTTCTTGTTCATTTATTCCTCCTCTTCACAATCTATGAAAAATATGTAGAAAATCATATAATACGTTATACATCCAAGATTCTCCTTATCACACACTATTTTAACTTCATGCACAATACAGAATCTCTTCTACCATTGATCATTAATTGCGGAAATAAAAACAATCGCATGCGCACATTAAAACCATAAACAATCACACATATGAACACAATATTTTATGGGAAAGCTTAAAGTTGAAAACCCCCAACTATCTGTATATTATATGTCATAGAGATCATGTAACAATCATTATACAAATCTCCTCACAAGCTCTCAGTATAATCTCCAATTGCTACACACTAATCAAGCCCGATCTAGCAAATCACATGCTCCAATCTCTGCCACCTGATAGCCTGCCTCTACTGCGCAATCACTGCTGAAGAATGGCTCTGAATGAACTCGAATTGGTCCAGCCTTGCTCACGCAATCCTCATTGGCATCTCCAATCACTGGTTGTTGCAAATCATGCAACAATATAGTCACAACTGATAGTCACACTGCTCTTTCACCTACCTCTTCACTGGTCTCCACTGAAACTGTCCATGCACTGTAGTTAATTGATGTATTATTTAGTTGATTAATGAGTTAATAATTAGTGAATTAATTAATAATTAATTCACACCACTCTCACTAGTGTATCAATCGGTTAGACTAGATACAACTAGCTCAACTATGTTTAACTGAGTTAAATTGAACACAACTCCACCAACTACCTCAATAACTCCACCAAACTCTGTCACATGAGTTCTAACTGAAGTCTCCATGCAATAGCTCCACTTAACCCTCAGTAATAGCGTAATTCCTTCTGTCAGCTCCTGTGCCACATCTGTGCACTTAACTGAAGTGCTCCAAGAGAATAAGATAATGTTTATAGTCCAAATATTATTAAGAGCTAATAATATTCGACATATCTATTTTTAGACTGGCAATCTAAAAATAGATTCCGCCCAATATGTCTAAAAATAGAAGTCCATATATTTTTTTCAACTTGACTAACCATCCACAAATAGCATCCTGCAACTCATAGAACATGATCCATATGTCTAAAAATAGACTTTGCGCCAAAAATCACACAGTAACAGGCCCCACCTAAGTTTAGGTGATCACTTTCCAACTAGGATCAGGAATGATGTTCAGGATGCCTCCTTCCTTGTTTCTTGTTGTAATCTTCAACAAAATAGTTTCTTCTCAGCACACTTATGACCTTTAGTATATTTGCTATCACAACTGTAGCAAAGCCCTTTTTCTCTTTTTTCTTCCAATTGTTGTGGTGTCAAACTTGTAGGTTGTGGAAATCTAGGAGTAGCAACACTTCCATCTTTATAGAAGTGAGTGGTAGGCTTCCTTGTCGCCATAATTTTACATTCAATTTTTCTTGCCAACCTGAATGCCTTCTCCAGTGAATCAGGTTCCAAAACGTGAACTTCATGTTGGATGTTATCCTTTAAAGTACCTATGAAGAGATCAATCCTGTGTTCCTCTGGAATATCAGTTACCCTTATATTCAATTTTTGGAAGTCCTCAATATGCTCCCCCACTAAACCCTTTTGTTTGAGATTTATCAATTGGCTAAAGAAGGTGTTGCTCTTTGTATCCTCATAATGTGCTATCATTTCCTCCGTAAAAAATGACCAAGTGACAATTTTTTTACGGGAGCAAAGCCATCGATACCATACAAATGTATTTTGTTCTAAATGTAAAGTTGCAATGTGTACCTTTTGTGTGTTTTGCACATTATTGAGATCAAAATATTGCTCCATCTGTAGTATCCATGTTATGAGATCCTTGCCATCAAACTTCCTCATATCCATCTTTGGAATATGGTGGTTCTTCCATCCAACATTAGAGTTTATGAAATCACGATTAACATTTATTTTGTTCTCATCATGAGTTTCCTCTACTATCTCTTCTCCATTAGGAAAAATTCCTTGTATCAACTTTGTAAAACCTTCAATGTCTACTTTTAGATCATTCTTCATGTTTTCCATGTTATCTTTCATTTTTTCTTTCATGTCATCCATCTTAGCTTCCATTCCAACTTCCATGCCAGCCATCTTAACTTCCATACCTTTCTTCAAACCATCCATATTAGCTTTCATGCCTTTCTTCAAACAATCCATCTAACTTCCATGCCTTTCTTCAAAACTTCCATTTCATTTTTTGTTGCTCTTTGCGAGAGCAAAATTTGGTGCACTTGCTCTTGTAATTTTGATATGTCATGTTGTGCTTCTTCCTCTTCATGAGTCATAGTAGAGCCTTATGAAGGCTTAATGGGCGTTGAATTATTTTAAGGTGGCATTTTAGAACCCAATATTGATATCTATGCTTCAATGTGCCCTTAGAATCACTTCAAACTATTTTTTCACACAAGACTTATGCAATTCGGAAAAAAAAATACACACCGTTTTCTTGTTTTTGAGGAGCTCGATATTGAAACTATATTATCTCTGTGATTTTAGATCTTCAATATCTGAAATTCATCCTTTTAGTAGCCCTCTTAATCTTCTTTCTAATGCCACAGGTCTGACCTGATTTGGATTCTTCAAGATAAAGTTATGCCCAATCTCCCACAATGATCTAATTATGGACTAGTTCAGTAGAGTGAACTTGTATGGCATGTCACGTGCACTTTTTCCTCCTTCGGCTCTAAAATTGATACATAGGAGACTACAGGTTGTGTAATTACAGCCACTTTTTACAGAATTCCAATCCGACTCTCAGAGAGAGAGTTATGACTATTTTCCCACGGTCACCTAGTTGAGATTAAATTCGAGAGCCTAAAAAATCCCTAAATTACACAAATCATATCTCCAAAAATGTTGCGAACCAAGATCTTAAATTTTTATAGGAAGTTCCTCAGGATTGCGGCTTCACTTTGTAAAAATTTCAACTTCTGAACCTTCATAGAAAATAATTTATAGCGCAAATTCCACGTTGACCTGTTTTAGGTGAAATTCGGGAGCCTGAAAAAACCCTAACTTCCACAGATCATATCTCCGAAAATATTGCGAACCAAGATCTAAAATTTTTACACAAATTTCCTCAGGTTTTGGCTTCGCTCTATTAAAATTTCAGCTTCAGAACCTTCGTATAAAAAAATTTATAGAGAAAATTCCACGATGACCTGTTTGGAGTAGCGAAACCCCAGAATCCAAAGCTCTAATACCAAATGTTATGAAACCAACTCCAAAAATAGAAGAAAAGAGAGATGAGCGCCTTAGAAATAAGCCACTGCGAGGGGGAAAACTCTTTTACATTACATAAATGAACAATTCTTGGATGATACAAATGACCAAAACCCCCTTCTATATATAGGAGTCCATGGGATCACAATATAATCCTAGCCAACATAACAATAATAATTTAAGGGCACAATAATAACAATATTGGGGTTACAGGGGTACAAAAATAATAATAAGGGGGTTACACTAACAACAATAAGGGACTATACTAGTAATATAGGGACCTAAAAAATTCGATCCAAAGTATTAGTCCCTTGGTTTCTGAGATAATTTTGAATGCGAAGAGTGCTTGGATTGCTTGAGAGAGGGGATTGCCTCATAATTTTATCCTCCCATATATTTATGTTGCGTCCTCCCTGCAAAACTTTGGAGATATTATTATTGATGAAATGAATGGATTTTTTCCACAGAGCCCAGATTCTAGTGCAAGGTCTGTGGGGAACAACATGATCTAAAATATTTTTTCTTGGTGTGGAGAGGTATTTTAACTCCAGCACTTGCTTCCACCAAGTTTGTTGTCCCTTTATAAGGCAAAAAACTATTTCTCCTTCAAAATCAATGTTTAACAACTTAGGTATGCATATTGCAAGTCCACCATTTTCATGATTTTGAGTTACCTGTCTCCGTTTAACCAAATTGAATTTATTCTTCTCATTTTTCCCTCCTTGCCATAAGAAATGTCTTAATATTGATTTGATTTTGTGTTGAATGCTAGTGGGAGCCTGAAGAAGAGAAAAGTGATACAAAAGCAAGGAAAATAGGACAAATTTTAAGAGGATTATGCGCCCAACCAAGTTGAGCCAAGAGGACCCCCATTGCTGGAATTTATTTTTCATTTTGTCGATGGTGAGATTCCAGACCTCTGTCTTCAACTGACTTGAACTGACTGGCATCCCAAGATAATTAAAATGAGTCCAATTCCATTGGTAGGAGACCCCAAATATTTGAGCTATACTTTGGATGGTGTTGATAGTTGCATTCCACCCATAGATACAACTTTTATAATAGTTTATCTGACCTCCAGAATAATGCATAAATTTTTCAAGAAGCAATTTAAACCTCTGGGCAATGATGCTGGTGGCCCCACCCATCAAGAGGGTATTATCATCAAACTGAGAGTGATTCATATTCTTGAGTCCATTGTGAAATTTAATGCCTGTGATTAGTCCAAATCTGCATTTATGATCCAGGGCCCTGCTGAAAGACTTTGCCATAAGAATGAAGAGGAAGGGAGATAATGGGCAGCCTTGTCTGAGGCCTTGGGAGGATTGAAATTATTTCCCAGTACTTCCATTGATTAAGGGGGATATCCAATGGCTGGATATGTAGGCTTAGATGAGTGATATGAAGTCTTCTTCAAATCCCATTTTCTGGAGAACTGAAAGGAGGAAGGAGTGTCTCACTCTATCAAACGATTTCGCTAGATCAAGTTTTAGGATAAATAATTTCTCAGATCTCATCATGCTAGAATGAATGGCTTCTTGGGCCAAAAGAATGGATTTAGTGATTTGCCTTTGGGAGATGAATCCTCCTTGATTATTGAAGATGAGGTTCGGGAGGTGGGCTTTGAGACGGGTGGCAAGGATTTTCGTTATGATTTTGTACAGAGAGCTACAAATGGAAATAGGCTTGAATCTAGGAAAGGAGGAGGGGAGGTTCTCTTTGGGAATGAGGGCAAGGAAATTTGAATTGGTGAATCCCCCCCTCTTATTTTTTCTTTGAACCCAAAGGATCATTTTGAAAGAGGTCTTTTTTATGACGTGCCAAAAGGTCCGGAAAAAACTTATGGTGAAACCAACCGGGCCTGGGTACTTGTCGGGGTGGAGAGTCCATATTCCATTAAGAATTTCATCCTCCTTTATTTCCTTGATGAGAGATGAATTCATTTCATCCGTAATCAAATTGGGCGTATGTGTCAAGAAATCACTGTAATCCTCCGGCTCTAAAAATTTTGGTTAGGAGATTTTTATAATGGCTATAAGCTGTTGATTTTATATCCCCCTGATGTATGTGCATCTTTCCTTATTCATCTATTATCTCATTGATATTGCTTCTTGAAATTCTGACAGTGGCTTGTTTGTGGAAAAATGAGGTATTTTTATCCCCAACCTACAACCAGAGATTTCTCGATTTAATCCTCCATTTTTCCTCTTCTTTCCTATTAGCTTTATACAAGTTCTTATAGAGATCATTTTCCTGATCCTACTTCTCTTTACTTACTCCATGGGAGTTGATGTCTATTTGGACAATTTCCAACATTCTCTTGGTGTCATTTCTGACTTTGTCCTGTTCACTATAATGAATTTTGGCCCACTATTTTAGAGCAATACGCACCAGATTCAACTTTGTTTCCCAAATATGCATTGGGGAACTCTCTACATGTTGTTGCCAATTGTTGCTCATGATCTGTATAACATTTGAAGAATCACTCCATAGTGGATTAAATCAAAAGGGGAGAGGCCGCAAGGAGGACTGGTCACCTAAGGTAAGGGAGACAAGGTAATGATCAGAGCCAGAGCATGAAAAAATGGAAGAGGAAGCAACAAAAAAATGAGAAATGAGGGAAATATCAACAAGAAAATGGTCAAGCATTTCCATTATGTTTCCAGGCCCAATTATACAATTTCTCCAAGTAAATTTTTGATTTTTGGGGATGATATCCACCAGGTTGTGATCATGAATGATGGTTTCCAAATTCTCTCTTGAAGGATCAGGGTTAAAGATGCCTCCTTTTTTTTCATTAGCATGCAAGATCATATAGATCCCCTCCAATGATGACATTAGGATTTTCCTCACTGTATATGTCAAATTTCATAGAAATCCAGCAAACTTCTTTATCTCTGTAGTGGTTTGGCCCATAAATATTGTAAACAATTATCATAACATCCTCTTGCAGGTTCTGAATTTTGACTTTAATCCAGTCAGGAGTCTTTACAATCTCCATATGTTTCCAAGTTTTTTGGTTCCATATTGTGGCTATTCCTCCTAAGGCTCCTCTGGATTCCACCAAGGTGCCAGTGTAATTCCTAATTTTGTTTATGGTATTCCCAATTTCTATCTCTCCTTGTTTGGTTTCTTGTAGGAGGACTATATCTGGCTTTTCTTGATTGAAATGTCTCTTGGGGCGATGTTTTTAGAGGGGTGCCCTAATCCCCTGCAGTTCCAAGTGAGAACTTTCATTATTTTAGGAATTCAGGTTGTGGCCTTGTCTTCCCTCCTAGTTCATGCTGATTAGCTTCTTTGTTTATAGGTCCTCTGATGTAGGTTTCTACTGGGTGATGCATTCCAAGTGCAACATCCTTATGTGCTACTTCATCACGATGGTGTTTGGATGATTTTATTCTGGGGCTTTTTCTTTTAAGGATTTCAAAAATAGCCCTCTGCTCTTTAGCTGTGTTCCTGTTGACAATCCGAGCTAATGATGGTTCAATTGAAGAGGATGGAGGACATGACTTGGAAGGTGATGGATGTAGGAGGGAATCTGGATGCAGGGAGGGGATGGATGGCTGAGGAGGGTCCTCTTCAGAGGAGGCTAGGGAGGAGAAAGGGTTGGGAGAGATAAAGGGAGGATCGGGGGTTGGGAGAGGGTTAAGGGGGGGATCAAGGATATGGAGAGAGGTTAAGGAAGGTTCCAGGTGAGAGTGATTGGGGGGAAGGTAGAGTGAGATGGTTGAAGAGAAGATGGAGCACTGAAATTTTTAGAGTTTGACCATGTCTTTTTCTTTTTGATGACTTCCCATTGAGCTTCGAGATCTGTGTTTTCAAATTCGAAAATTTTTGCACATCTATTAGCGAAATGACCATATTCATGGCATACCTTACACTTGAAGGGAATTTATTCATAGTCCAGTTGTTGTATATGCATCTAGTTGTCCACCTTTAGCTTGATTGCCTCTAGAAGACCTTTCCTAGGTCAACCTAAATGCAGATTCTTGCATAAACTTCCATATTTTCCTTTGGCTCACTTATATCATTGAACTTTCCTACGACATTGCTAATCGATCGTACCGAGTCATCTCCCCAACAGTGAAGGGGAAGATGAGGAGGACAAACCCAAACAAGGACAACATTGGGAACGTCAAGTTCTGAATCAAAATCTGGAGTTCATTTATTTAGATAAAGCCCTCTAGTATCCATGAAATATGGTCCATTCCTAAATATGAGATCTTTGTCTTCTTTGGTCTCAAAGTGGAATGTATAATAGCCCCTACCATAGAATTTGATAGAAATTTTCCCATTGATCTTGTCCATCCAGTTATGCTCTACCCATTTCTAGACTCTCTTTGGCGAGGGCCAGAGACCAGTACATTTTCTAATGAGGCCTTTCTCAACAAGAGAGAGGGCGGACATTCAAGGGATCGCATGAGGCAGAGAAACTTCCTGAATCCCATCCAGTTTTTTAACAAACTTAGAAATTGTAGGCCTTGGTAGAGATGGGTTCAACGAGTATATCAACGCTGAGAAAGATGAAGCATGATCAAGTGGAGAGGTCACCTCTGGGATGTCTTCCGGAGGGGCCATGCGGCTGAAGTCGAGCAATAGAAGCTGTTGAGGCAGGGGGCGGGGTGGCTGTGCCTACGCCTAGGTAATCCAGCAACGTCGAGACTGAATCCCAACTTAAAAGGTAGTGGGCTTTGACCTGGTTTAGTTTAATTACTCTCACAACAAGCCACGACCTTGCTCAATATCGAACACGAAATTGTTTCGTTGTTAAAAGGCTGACCTTACCACTCTGCCGCCACCAACGACCTTAGTATATGTGCCTATAAAATTTCATGATGAAATGGTATTGTTTTAAGATGGTTGTACTAACCCACGTGTGTTGGGATGATCCCATCCTTGTCTTCTTAGGTCTTCACAAAATATTGATACGTAATAAAACTATCATTTCCTTCAACACCTACTACATATTCTTTGTATAAATTGTATATTTCGCGTCTTGAGAAATTATCTGGAATATGTATTGTCTTTATTTGGCATAAATTCTCCATTATTTGAAAATAATTCTTGCATCCATGACATTGCAGTATTTTATAATGGCCTAAACTCTCATCTATGACATACTTCTGAATAAAATGTGGGATCTTTTTCAAAATTTTATTGGATTCTTGACAGACGAAAATTACCAATTGAATGAAACATTTTGAAAACCTTTCTACAGAGCAATAAAGACCCAATATGATCATCATGTGATAATGTAGATTGCATGCACCCCAGTAAATATGAATTTTGCATGCTTTTAGTCATTGAAAAATATATCTTCCTTTTCTCCAATGCAAACTTGAAATACATATGTTTCAGGCAATCCTTTTGAAAACATTCACTTGAAATGAGATCACTTATAGAACATATTCTTGTGAGATATTCTACTCTACCCCTTGTATAACTAGAACATCTTGGATTGATATGAAAAATGTGTACTCTTACTCCTAAATACAATATTTTCTCACAACGTATCCACCATTTCATCATCCTCTATATAATCATTTTCATCAGCATTAGGAGGAATATTATCCTCACTATGATCATTTTTAAAATAGTTAGGAAATTCATCACCATTGTTTTTTGAAAAATATTCATTATCATCCTTAGTTTCAGGAAATGTTTCACTACCATTATCTGTAATTTTGAAATATTGAATTGGAGGATATTCTTCATCATCTTCATCTTGCCCTTCGTCACTGCTACCCTCATAGTCCTTAGAAGTAGGACTAAGTGGAAAATTTGACTCTCTATTTACTGGAAATTCTTCATCATGCACTTTGTCAGTGCTACTCTCATAGTCCTTAGGATTAGGACTAAGTGGAAAATGTGACTCTATTTACTAGAAATTCTACATCCTTCTTTTCGTCACTGCTGCTCTCATAGTCCATAGGATTAGGACTAAGTGGAAAATGTGACTCTCTATTTACTGAATATTCTTCATCCCGTCCTTTGTTATTACCACTCTCATAGTCCTTAGGATTAGGACTAAGTGGAAAATGTGACTCTCGATTTATTGGAAATTCTTCATACTGGCCTTCGTCACTATTGCTCTCGTAGTCCATACGATTAGGACTAAGTGGAAAATGTGACTCTTTATTTATTTAAAATTGTTCATATTTCCCTTCTTGAGTGTTGCTCTCATAGTCCTTAGGATTAGGGCTATGTGGAAAATTTGACTCTCTATTCATAGTGAAAGTATTTTCGTTATATTCATCAATATGAATAGAAGTTTTACACGATGGAGATGTTTATTCTTCACAAAGATAGACTTCACTCTCATAATAATCCATGAATTTCAAACAGAAGATGTTGAATGATACAAATTCCCTCTCTCCCAATGATAATATATAGCTTAAATAATGAAAATTTGCCTCCAAACCCCCCCCCCCCCCCCACCCCCCCAAAAAAATTAATTTCACCGAAAATTTTCCCTCCAAAAATTTTGTTTGAAATATTTCCCTCCAAAATTTTCTTCTACACTTTATTTGAAAAAATTCTACTAAAATTTTCGCTTGAAAATTTTAACCC
>CM076569.1:392361989-392418660 GCA_034641835.2 Pinus albicaulis | reverse complement strand
TACGGAATGCCTCCTATTTGTTGGAAAAATAAGAAAACTAGAAAGTTGGATTAATTTCTTTATTTAATATGTCAGTATTATTGTCCACTTGGAATCTTTAATCACCAACTGAAAGGAGGGTCACCCATATGTTGACATAATCCATACCCACGAGACGTTTCTGGAACCGAAGAGGTGTTTTGACATGCAAGGGCAGAATATGTCTTTTTATTAATTTTTGTGCAATATGACAAAGTTCATGGATGTTTGAAAGAGATGCCTAAATATATCCTTTTATTATTTCTGTGCAATATGACAAAGGTCATGGATGTTTGAAAGCCAGTGGGTGTTTATTTTTGGAAGTTTTTTTTTTGGGATTTTTTGGGTTTAATTTTTTTAAAGTCAAAGTGTTTTAAAAATTTTCTATGGTGTTGAATCTATATTTATAGTTATAAACTAGTTTAATAACATAAATCAAGATTTCACCTTAATTTTTTCCCCAGATTTTGATACTGACAACTCCAAAAAATCGCACTAAAAACAACTCTGTTTAAAAGAATAATGTCTTTTAATCCGCACAATTAGACTGAATATAAAAATGTTTTGTTTATTAATGAAATCTTATTATCACCATGATTAATTTTGATTAAATTTGAAATTTGATTTAATATATTTAATTTACCAGAATAATTTCCATGCTTAGTTTTTTCTATAAAATTTGAATATAAGACGTAATAAGAAAAACCCAAAAAAATAAAATTTCAAATCCAAAAAATAAGTGTAGTATAGAAAGTATTGCCCTTTCTCTCCAACATTATAAACAACCCATTGAATAGCATCATTGGAATTTTAGTTTACCAATGAGGTAGTAAATTATAAAGTATTAAATATCATAATTTTAATTTTACTTTAACTTTGTCATACAATAATAGGTATATAAATGGTATATTTTTAAGTTGCCGTTTAATTGTTTTAGATTATGGAATAGCATCATTGGAATTCTTATGGAATAGCATCATTGGAATTCTTATGGAATAGCATCATTGGAATTCTAGTTTATCAATGAAATAGTAAATTATAAAGTATTAAATATCATAATTGAAATTTTAATTGAACTTTGCCATAGAATAATATGTATATATGATATATTTTTAAGTTGTGGTTGTGATTTTAGTTTACCAATAAGATAGTAAATTATAAAGTATTACATATCATAATTGAAATTTTAATTTAACTTTGCCAAAGAATAATATGTATATAAATGCCATATTTGTTAATTGTCGTTTGATTGTTTTAGTTTATGGATGTATTTTTTAATGCATTTTTTTTTCAAAAATGTTTAGAATTGCAAAACTTTGTTGGATTTACAATTTGATTTGTAAACTTTCTATAATTTTGGTGTCTTATGCATTTAAAAATAAATTTTAAACAACTAAAAAAACTAAATTATGATAAAAAATGTTGTCAAACTCCAACTTAAAATTCTAAAATATTTAGAAATAATAAGAAACATTTTGTACCCAAAATTAAATTATTATATTTATTTCCATACATATCATTAAATATGAGGAGGGTTCAAAATCCATTTATATAGCATTCCAACACAATGATATATATTTAGTACATAAAATAAGTACTAATTTTTTATGGCCTAGTTTAACTTATCATGAACAGGTTTTTTTCATTAAGTTTGGTCATATAGTTTCAAGCAAGGTTTTGATTTTTTGTTGCTTAAAACACTTTTTTGAATGCATAAAGGTATTCAACACCCTAATCTAAACATTCTAATATAATAGATTAAACAACATAAGCTTTTACACAGTTTTTTATGTAGGATTTTAGTTAAAATTAACTAGGAAAATTGTTTTGAGAAATATAATTTCATTTATTAGTAAATTGTTTTTTTTTTTTTTTTTTAATGTGACTTTGCTGGAATCATTGAGGTGAAATCTTGATTTGTGTTGTTTAAACTGGTTTTTTTTACTGCATGTAGGGATTTGGCACCTTGAAAACTCCTAGGACACTTTAATTGTGGAAAGTTTAGTCATCAAGCTTGTGATTTGATTTAAATGAATTCTTGCCAAATTTTAAACAAATTAAGTCAGAAAAATACATCCTAAAATTTTTCAAAAAATAACATTAAAAACAACAAATACTTAGTAAAAATTCAATTTTTTATTTTTATTTTTTAAATAACTTATAACTTTTTAAAATAATTTAATTGTAAATTCAGAAATATGTTAGAATTTCACACCTATAAAACCAGTTAAATAATCACACAGGCAAATAATCACACAGGCTTACAATCATCCTGTCTATTAAATTTCACAATATTCTTGAAATCATCCCATCCATTAAATTTCACAATATAATTTTTGAGATCTATAATAAAAATATAGATGATAAAATTTCAGTACAACATAATTTCACCATAAGTTTGCCTTAATTTCGGTACAGCATAATTTCACCATGAGTTTGCCTCTTTACAACAGAAACCTTAAAAAAAATCCCAAAAATGGCTGATTCCATCAGTTCGTCCCTGAGTTTTGGTTCTTCATTCAAAACCCCACTGAGTTTTGGTTCTTCATTCAAATCCCCACGAAATCCGAAAGGTAAAAATATTTTCGAAATTGGAAATTAGCAGAGTAACCATAGGAATCATCCGAAAGGTAAAAATATTTTCGAAATGGGAAATTAGCAGAGTAACCATAGGAATCATCCGAAAGGTAAAAATATTTTCGAAATGGGAAATTAGCAGAGTAACCATAGGAATCATCCGATTTATGAGATTTTAGAATATTTTGAAAATCAAAATAAGAATATTAAATTTCAATATAGCAGAATTTCACCATGGATGAAAGCTTACCCTGGATTTTGGTGTTTTCCCATCAAAACTCTTAAAAAAATTCTAAAAGTGTACGATTCGATCAGTTCTTTCCTTAATTTTTGGTTTCTTCATCTAAAACCCCAAAAGCCTCTGAGCTGATCAAATCTTTGCCTTCGATAATCTACTAAATTTCGACATAGATCGCGGAAAATAACGCGATTGAGTTCTCCAAAAAGTTCCCAACAAAATGGAGAATAATCAGGTAAGGGAGAAAAATTGAAAGAGGAATTCTCTGAAAAATCTATCATTAATAAAAAGTTAATACACGGTAGAAATGTTACCAACAAGGATTTTGCCAGTTTTAAATTGATGCAGAATTTTGAAATTTCAATTAAAGCTTCGGATCAGTGAAAATTTCCGTTTTCTTGTAGAACCAGATTTCAGCAGGTCAAGGGCGTAAATTGAAAGAGGAATTCTCTGAAAAATCTATCATTAATAAAAAGTTAATACACGGTAGAAATGTTACCAACAAGGATTTTGCCAGTTTTAAATTGATGCAGAATTTTGAAATTTCAATTAAAGCTTCGGATCAGTGAAAAATTCTGTTTTCTTGTAGAACCAGATTTCAGCAGGTCAAGGAAGGGAATCGTGTATTCCTGTTTCATCTGATCCTAATTCCATCGCAGCACAAAAAGTACAAACGATCAAAGCCACAAAAAATAACGGCCGAGTCCGGCCGCAGAGGAGATAACTAAATTCCACTCAGATTTACTTATTACTATCATTCAAACAGCAAGCAAGCCCTAAAATTCCCAAAATTCCTTTGCGCTTACTGTCAGAGAAAAAAATTCTATTAAAAGGGAAAAAAGGAAAATCCTCTATATCTTCGAGAGCAGATCTTTACATTAAAAAGACAACTCTCAGAGAAAACACCTCTACTAAAAGGGAAAAAAGGAAAATTATCTATATCTTCGAGAGCAGATCTTTACATTAAAAAGACAACTCTCAGAGAAAAAAACTCTATTAAAAGGGAAAAAAGAAAAATTATCTATATCTTCAAGAGCAGATCTTTACACTAAAAACACAACTCTGAGAGAAAAAAACTCTATTAACAGGGAAAAAGGGAAAATTCTCTATATCTTCGAGAGCAGATCTTTACATTAAAAAGACAACTGAACAAGCTGTATAATTGTAGCGAGCGAGTCGTGGCCGTATGTGAAATTGAACTCTTTCCACATTTAGTTACTAGTAGCATCAAGAGGGACTCAGCAAAGAGCCCTAACCAGAAAATAAATAAAATGTGTATATATTTACAGGAGAAACCCTAATGGCCTCAGGGCCTGCAATAAATCAATCGCAGCGGTGGTCGATGTGGCCTTTCCAGGGCTGAAAATCTTGCAAGCGGAAGTCATCATCCTTGTTATGGATCATTTTGAGGGCGTCGAATATTTCAGCAAAGATCGCTCTTTTTATCATCCCCCTCTTCGGTGGAGGCAGCCTTGCCGTCCTCTGGGCTATGCCAGTGCCAGTGCCAGTGCCAGGTTCTGCCATGGCTTCATAATAATAATCTCCCGCTTGTTTACTCTCTTCCATTATCCCGATTCACAGCCTGCTTGCCAAACTGTAAAGCAACAGCTACCACTTCGAGATAGTATAGCAGTAGAGCAAGATGTAAGTGACTGTTGGCCGAGAACCTACCATTTATAAAGCTGGATGAAGCTGGTTAATTTGAATTTTTACTTTTTTCTGTTTAATATTTTCAGAAGAAATGATATGAAACTTGGCCACGAAGGAACTTAATCATTGCAGCCTGTAGTAAATTTGGAGGAGCTGGGTAATTTTTTTATCTGTTTGTTATAATTTGAAAAGTCCTTTCACATAGTGATGTTGATCGCACAGTGATTGGCATGCTTTCTTCTGCAACTTGCCCGACATGTGGGCAAGAGGTAAGAGACACAAGCATGTATGTGGCCAGGTACATTGAATAACATACGTGGCAATAGTCCTTGTGCACTAAGCAGAATACTCCTTGTATGCATTTGAGGTTTTGAGAGCATCTCCAAACAATAAATTAATTAGTATTAGATAATGTTAATAAGAAACAGATCACATTGAATAAAAAGTTGTTGAAACTAGCCATTAGAAACTAGCTGATATTTGACTAGTTCGTTAATATGATAAAATATTAATAGTTTTTAAGATTTTAAGGAACGATAAAATTTAAAATGATTAAATTCTAGTTATTATAATAAGCAAAGAAGAGTAGGGTAAATCTTAAAATTTTAGGATTTTAATTTCAAGAATTTAGGAGATAATATTGCAAGTCAATAAATAATAATATAAAATAAGTAATAAAGTAGAAATATTTTTAAATAAAATAAAAATGAATAAATAAATTAAAATATTAAACCTAGCTAGTCATTAGAAAGTTAGTTAGTTGAGAATTAAAATTTTTAAGGATAAATCAATTAAAATAAGTTTATTATAAATTAAATAAAATACAAAATAGGGAGGGGAGATTTATTTATTTATTTATTTTTTGAATGAATACATCAAATAAATAAAATTAATGAATTAATTAGGTAAAAATATATAATAATGAATTATATATATATATATATATATATATATATATATATATATATATATATATATATATATATATATATATATATATGTTATTATTATTATAAATAAATAAATAAATAACTACTTAGCAAGCGCCGGGGTCCAGCTCTTACTTAATTTCCACCCATCATCACAGTTGAGATTCTTAGCATGTCGTTCAATTTCGATCGCCTCCCTTAATTTCCTATGGTGGAAGTGATCTACTTTGGTAACAACTTTGGAATCCTCAATACAAACATGGTGATAGGATTTTTCCACATGCTCAGCAAGAGCTGAGGTACGAGACCGATTGTGTTTAATATCCGCAGCATGTTCCGGGATTCTCTGCCTAATGGATCGACCTATTTCACCAATATAGGGAGTACCACATGAACAAGGAATTATGTAAACCCCTTTCATGTCCTTAGGGTCGATAGGGTTCTTAACAGACCCAAGAGAATTTCTAATAGTGCAGAGAGGTTTGAAAGAAGCAGAGATATTATATCTTCTAAGGACATGGGAAATCTTGTCCATTGTCCCTTGGATAAATGGAAGATGGACCTTGGAAATAGGATCCACCTGATTAGACTTTCCATTGAAACGCTTATATGCATTTCGAAAAGCCTTGAGACCCTGAGATCTACTGTAACCATTATTTTCAAAAACTTCAAGAAGATGGGACTTCTCCTATTCCAAGGAGCTGTCGTCAGATATTCTAAGAGCACGAGTCACAAGGGTACACAAGACACCAAATTTCTGAGCAGGAAAATGATGGGATCCAACATCAAGGTATTGTTCCATGTGAGTCTTCTTGCGAAAAAATCGGTGAGAAATGGAACCATCCTCATTCCTAGAGAGAAGGATATCAATGAAAGGAAGGCAACTTCCATCGTGAACTTGATGGAATCAAAAAGCGAGTTTAGGTGCCCAAGAAATAGATCTAATTTCTCCTGATCATGGGGCCAGATGACACAAGTATCATCCATGAACCTATTCCACTTCCTAGGGCGGAATTTAGTCGAGGCCAGGGCCTTCGATTCAAAATCCTCCATAAATAAGTTAGCAACTATGGGGGAAAGAGGGGAGCCCATCGCAACACCACATGTTTGCTCATAAAACTCACCTTTAAAACTGAAGAAAGTCGAGGTGAGACAGAGGCTAACCAATTTAGAGGTGTCCTCATTAGAGATCCGCTTAATGACATGAACAACTTCCTGAATGAGGATTTTGGTGAATAAGGACACTACATCAAAGCTAACTAGAAGCTCACTAGGCTAGAGCTTGATGTTCTTCCTAGGCTTAATATTTTAATTTGTTTATTCATTTTTATTTTATTTAAAAATATTTTTACTTTATTATTCATTTATATTATTATTTATTGACTTGCAATATTATCTCCTAAATTCTTGAAATTAAAATCCTAAAATTTTAAGATTTACCCTACCCTTCTTTGCTTATTATAATAACTAGAATTTAATCATTTTTAAATTCTAAATTATTATGGGTTAACGTTCCTTAAAATCTTAAAAACTATTAATATTTTATCTTATTAACGAACTAGTCAAATATTGGCTAGTTTCTAACGGCTAGTTTCAATAGCTTTTTCTAGGAAATGACGCATCCCTACTATTTATTCAATGTGATATGTTTCTTTCTTCACTTGTCTTGAGGATGAACCACATTAGATGGTTCGAAACGTCGACCTAATCCTAATGATGTGATTAAACAGAAAGATATTTATCTACATTATGGATCACAAAAGTCTTAGATCTAACAATATAGAGTTGTCTTGTCTTAATCAAGGATGTATCGGCTATTTGAGGTTTTGAGAACATCTGTAAACAAGAAAATAAAATTTTCACTAAAAAGGTGTATAGACATGTCTATGGAAGTGTAGATGAATGTAGCATATATCATATTTCTATTGGTGAATTGATAACTAAACTAGAAACAATTACAATAAACTAACATTTGCACTAAAAAGGTGTAAAGACATGTCTATAGAAGTGTAGATGAATGAAGAATATATCATCTCTCTATTGGTGAATTGATAACTAAACTAGAAACAATTTTTTGAGGAGACATCACCGTGATATTCTACCATCTTTTGTAAACTACATATTGAAGATTATGATGAGAAGTTGTTTGGACGGGAGAGAAAAAAAAAAAAATTAAGCAACATGCATTTCATAGGGTACTAAAAAGCCAAAAAGAAATGAATTGGAACCCAGGAATATTTTTATCATGTTGTGATTTTGGATGAGCAACAAGTTGATTATATGCTTCCATTTTTATTTCAAAGTACATAGAAATTTTGAAAACTTGATTCCTATTCGAATTTCAAGGAAAAACACAAATGATATCCTCAACTCTATTGTATTGTTATAATTAATCTCCATCTTAAAAAAAAAAAAGTTAAAGTAAATTAAATAATTACATACTTATATATATGATAATTAAATATAAAATAAATAAACATATGTAATTCATTTTAAAATTTAATTTAGTAGGCATTGAAAAATGTTAAATTTGTTAATACATATTTTTTTAATATAAATAATTTAAAATATAATAAACAATTAAATAATATATATGTATATTAAAAAATTTATTTTTTTTGCATTTGCAATTTTTTTTATGAAGGAAAGAAATCAGCCTCTCTCTAAAATGAGTTGTTGGTACCAAGCCAACCCACATGTATACTCAAGATTTCAAAAGACTCAAAGTCAATATAACAATATTTAAGACAATATAACTTATCATGTTATTACCCAGGCTTTGAACCTAGGTGTAGAAGATACCAACCATTATACCAATAACCTTATATAATTCGAATTGACAAAATTTAATCTTCTTTATATCTAATAAATTTATATTTAAAATATCTTTAAAATATTAGCACTCAATTACATTATTTTTATTATTATTTTAAAACTTATAACACAATTTTTGGTATATTTTATTATTTAAATAAATTATATTTATTTTATTACCAAACTTAAATATTATAAATTATATTTTATTATATTTAATAAATATAACTCATATGAACCTATATACATTGATGAATTATTACAAAGGTATATTATGGATAAAATTTAACCAAAACAAATCTCATTAATAATTTGATATGTAATTATTAAATCAATAACTTAAAACATTCACTTCAACAATTTGAAAAAAATTATGTGGATAGTTTCAATATTAAATTTCATTAGTAATAAAGAAAATCAATTTTACATAATCTTTAAAATATTTAACATTATATATTGAAATTTATAAATTTAATTATATTTAAATTTTAAAATACAAAAGATAATTATAAAAATTTAATGATATATATATATATATATATATATATATATATATATATATATCATTCGTTTTTAAATTTATGATTTTAATGTTTTATTTAGTGGTTTTTTTAGTTATTTAAATATAGTTATAATAAAAAATTTAATATATAAATATAAAATATTTAAATCATAAAATATATAGTTTAATGGTTTTATATACTATATATATTTTTTTTTGAGATAATTTTATTTGAGATTAAACGTTTTTTTATTTATTTAATCTGTATTTTTAGAATACATAAATAAATGTAATTAAAAAAAAAAATTCTATGTCAACTATATTAATTTTTTGGTTGAATTTCAAATAATATTGATTGTAAAATAAATCTAAAAATACAATAATGTAAACCATTTAAGCTACATCTATCATAAAAAGCTTCTTAATAATGTATTAAATTCCAATCAAATTCACTTAAAAAAGAGTAATATAAAAATAATAATGTTAGATTAAATTATTAAAGATTATTGATGCTAGACCAATCATATCTAAATTTAGAGAAATTAATACTATAATTAAATATATGAAAAAATAATGCATTATAAAATTAACAATAACCTTAATTTAAAGTATTAATTTTTTTTATTATAATTACTTTCAAAAACACTATATTTACAAAGATAAAATAAAATAAAATTTATAAATATATAATTTGAAAGTTTACTGTGTAATGGAAAAAAATATAATAATTATTATATTAAGAGTGTAAATAACATTAATTTGTTTTATAATATTGTAAATGATGATGATTAAGGTTCTCTAAGATTACTATAATTTATTGGCCATTAAGAAGATAAGAGAATAATTGAAATTCTTTAACATTTTATTTCTATATTTAACAAGAAGTGACATACTAGATCTCCATAGTTTTGCTAACTTAAAAACTCTAATTTTTTTTAATATGATAAGTATTTTGAAAACTAAATCAAATGTGAGGATAAGATGGACAATCTAGGAGGAAGTGTTTTTCATTTTCAACGCTCCTAGGATTTGTATAGGTGATAAAATTTTTCATCACAATACATTTTTTGAATTGACAAATGCCTAATTTCACCATAAAGCTCATAAGAATCAATATTTAGTTTCACAACAATAATAATAATCAAAACCAAAAAACAATTTTAATTTTCTAAATTAAAATTTATCACCTCTTCCCAATATACTAATTAAATTTTGATCTCAAATTATATATTATAAATAAATAATATATCTCAAAATAATTTTTATTAAACAAAAATCACCATAACGATATTATTAAAATATATTATATACAATTTATATTACTATAACATTATTAATCTTAATTAAATTTCTAAAATTACATAAATATAATAAATTAAAATTACATAAATATAATTAGAAATTGATTACGTGAAATATTTGTGCGCAAGATATTCCTAGTCATTTAAACTTTTACAATACTTTGTTAAGTTACATGAAGCCCTAACTAGGATTTGGCGGTATAACTGTTGAACATGTAATTCTTTTCCATTTCGAGCTACCTCGAATTTATGTATGTTTTGGTGGTATACTTGACAGGTTGTGTGGGAGGCTGAGCCGATGACCCTTCGAGGTAATATTCTACGGTTTTCCCAAATTTGATTTATTTGCTTGTGTATTATTCAGTTCATTGTGTCTTCCTCTAATTTCATTTGTTTTTCAATGGCTCTCATGACAGGTATAACGCTTGAAATTTTGTTTTTATTTCTTCCATTCAAGATCCTTCCATACTAACGAGGGTTTTGTCTCCAGGTTGGAAACTATTGTATTCCAATCCGTTGCATTATCGATGACTCTGTGCATTTCTGGTTTAACTACCCGGAGTTTTGAGTTTGGATTGGTTTCCAAAATTTCAAAAAGAATTCGAAAATTCAATGTCACTCTGCATGCGTAACCTGTTGCATATAATGATACTATACACCACCTAGCTTATCACGGTACAGAATTGATGAACCGGGTGACACTGTTGAGATCAGCGCTAACGGGTGGACTACGAATCTCAACAGTGTCATAAAGAGTAACATCATAATAGAATGCCTATCCATATAATTAATTAGTATTAGATAATTTTAAATCAATATAGAGTTGTCGAGGATGTTTCAAGTATTTCAAAGGGATTAAATATTTTGATATGCAAATTTGTTTTAGAGTGAAAAAATTTAAAATGGTAGATTGAATTCCCTTGGGATGGTTCTCTCTCTATATATGGACACACCATGTATAATTTTTCATTGTTTAATTTATTTTTTAAATGAATAAATAAATACAATGTCTTAAAAGTCCCTCTAGCACATATTTTATTTATAAATCACATTATCTATATTAAAATATTATTTTTTATCAATATATTTTCTTTTATTATTTATTCTCCCATAGTGAAATATTTTATGTATAACTTACATTGAATATTTTTATTATCAAGCATATCTTTTGAATCTCACATATCAATTTTATAGTAAAAATTCAATTACACATCTCTCATGAGGAAATAAATCAAATTGTTTTATTTTTAATTATTTATTTTTTACTCATATTGAAATATTTTACCATGATCAACATACGTGTGTGTGTTTTCTCTCTACATATATACACATGTAAGAAGTTTGTATTGAAATATATTAGTTAACACCAATATTCAAACTTGTATTTAAGTTCTATATTGAAATATTTACCAGCCTAGATCCCTCTTAACTATGAATCTATCAAGCATCTAGAGGGATCAAGCACCTCAAGAGATTTGATCCCTCTAGGCACTTGATGGATCAAATGTCTTGAGTTACAAACCTCATTTTTGAGTGAAAAACTTGAGGAAAGGTTTGCACCTCAAGAGATATGATCCCTCTCGGAGCTTGATAGATCTAGAGTTAAGATGGATCTAGGCTGGTTTCAGTCATGTGTGACCAAGGAAAATCTAGATATGATTAATTTTATAAATAATATGTAAATATATCTAATATTAATATAATATTTTTAAATATGCTAAATATTTATGATATTAACATGGTTATTTTAATTTTATATTTGCTTAATTACCTTAGTTTGTTGAGATGATAAATATTGTTAATAACTTTAATGATGAAAAATTATGAAAAACAAATTTTGAATGCAAGATGAAAATAATAGTGTTGAATGATAGAAAATATGAATAATAAGAATGTAGTAAATTAAAAATAGTGTTTATTGTGATCAATCTCAAACTATTTTCTTCTATTATTCTTATTGCCACCCTTATTAGTTTTTTCATCTTTTCATATTGTTTATATGAAAAGGACAGTTAAAATAGTAAACCATTTAAATATTTAGCTTAAGATGCTGTAGTAAACATCATACCTTGTCTCTCTTGCTCTCTAATATTAATAGGTTGAATTACTATAACGCAAAAATCAATGCACATTGTCAATAATTTTTTGGACTGTTGTAGCCACTACAAAAGCCTCCAAAATTTGGCACCCGTTTGAAATTTCAGAGCCCTTTCTATTTCAATGGGGGCAAGCCCATTCCCAGCATCAGCCGCGAGCGTCACGAAAGTCCAATTCAAGCAGGTAACCCCAAACGAGGTGATGACTCCAGGTTTTTCTAAGTAAGGTCGCAAAGTCGCAAAGTCGCCCTTCTCCCAAACTTCAAAAAGTTGTGACTTAGTGACCTAGCGACCCGACTAAGGTTGCCAGGTCACTAGGTCGTAAACTATGTCCAAATATAACTTTTGCGACTATGCGACCTTGCGACCCAACAACCTCCAGGTCTCCAAGTTCCAAGGTCGTGAGGTCACATCCACATCGACTGAACCTGATTTGCGACCTTGTGACCTCCATTAATGACCACATGTATGACCCATTTATAAATAAAAGGGTTGCGTAGGTCGCATTCGACCTGTGTAATGGAGCAAAAAATATGTCTGAAAAGACAATCATAGTGTGATTTTTTCCAAGTAAGTCACCGAAACCTCCTGTAGTTCCTGTTTTTATTGGCTACAACCCTACCTTCCCCAAGCCTAGGCTATTAATTACCCTAGATACCCCTTAATTGAAACCTTAAGCCCTCACAGTCACAACAACTAGGGTTTCCTTCTCCTTTCTCAGGCCTAAATCCATTTTGATCCCTCCTTTCTCCTCGTGCCACTTTGGGCATTCCTCCTTGGCCTTGCTGTGACCCTTTCAACCTTGATTTGTTTTATCCCCTTGGATTTTTCTCCCATTTTTCTCATTTTTCCCCACAAGTCGCGATGTCCTGTTTCCCTCAGAAAAGCCTTAATGCGACCTTGCGACCCAACGAACTTGCGACCTTGCGACTTGGTCGCTAAGTCATAAAGTCGCAAAGTCCTGATTGTCCACGCAATCATGACTTTGCGACTTGGTCGTTGAGTCCCCAAGTCACAGAGTCATAAAGTCAGGATTGTTCATGCAGATGTGACTTTGCGACCTTGCAACCACGTTAGTAGGTCGCCAGGTTGCTACCCTTCCAATTTAGACTGTTGCGACTGGTTCAGGCTGCAGTGACCCATCTTGCGCAGCCAAGGCCCCAGTTGGTACAGTTAGTTGTTCCTTTTGTTTTTCTTTCATGTTGTCCGTCTTATCGTGGGACTGTTTTCTGAATATGCCAGGAAATATCGAAGCTGAGATCGAGTGCATTTCCATCTCTTAGGCCTTAAGCGACATGGCCCCCCCAGTAGTTCAGAGGATACACAAGAGCTCGAAGATAGAGCTATTAGAAGGAGACACACCTCCTCCACCACCTCCCATCTATGGAGATACCGCCTGCATCTTCAGGAAAGGTGCCAAGATGTCATGGTATGAAGTTTACCAGGAATTCAAAAAACAAGAATTCCCAGAAGACCTCGTAAACCGACAAGTATACATTCAGGTCAAGAGGCCCAAGCTTCATTATGTGGGCGCCCACCCACCAAGATTCCCATGCGCGGAAGTGATCAAGTGGATCCTCCAAAACGTGGACTCAAAACTCTAGGTGATCCACGACCACGTTGGGAAACCTTTCACCAATCTGATTGGGAAGGAAGTAGAAGTGTACTACTCACTGCTAGTTAGGGAAGAATCTTTCAATGCTCAGTGGATTGCCACACACAACGTGCCAGTGCTAGATACCTTGAAGGGTCGGTGGGAGGACCCTGAGAATTTCAAAGGAAATAATGATTAGGAGTAGAAGACTGAGAGCCTAAGAAAGGTATACCAGCTTGTCGCAGCTATGATGCACATGATTTATGGTAGGAAGGATGGCACTACTTTTAATGGAACATGGGTTCCACTCATGTACGCAATCACCTCCTATGGAACTCATTTCAAATGGGCTCATCTATTAATTTCATCACTAAAGCTGAACATATTAGCAACCTAGGTACCAGAGGAGGGATGTGTGTCAGAGTTTTACATGGCTTCCTACCTCCTAGATGCAGTGTGCTCACGATGTAATTTTACTGATTGACCTCACAAATGGGACGCAACACACGATGGGCCTATCCATAAAGATCTAAATGTGTTATGGGCTACTAGGCATAAGCAAGACATCGATGCCATCTCAGACAAGTTTATCACCATGCTCTACCGACACCTATTCAATGAAGGTCCTCCCTGCATGTCCAAAAGAGCCATGGAGATGATGATCAAGGTATCCCATTGGTTCCCCATCACAGAAGGCACCTTCATTAGATTTTTTGGTTCATTCAAGGCGCCTCACGCACTGCACAAGTTCGTCAATGACAAATTGCTATTACAAGAGGTATGCTACCAAATGACAAGTGGGTTCTCTAAAACACCAAGTAAGGGAAAGAAGAAACAATGGCCTACCCTCCCGCTCACTATTGGTTCCTACACATTTAGAGATTTGAAAGAAGTGGAATCAGAAGAAGAATACATAAAGGGCTTCCATTTTGTAAACTTAGCCCACAAGTCTTATGACCTTGAGAGGTGTAGAAATTATATGCACTAAGCATGCATATGTCCAAGATCCACCTGATCTCACACTATTTAAATTTATGCAAGATACTGAATCTATTCCACTTGTTAATATTTTGCGGAAAAATTAATTGCACACACATGTGAAGCATAAACAAAAATATTCAATGGCACATAACATAGTTTTTAACCGAGAAAACCTGAAGCTGAAAACCCAAACAATATATTATGTAACATGGAGATCATATGACAATCTCATACAAGCATACAAAGCTTATAACAAGTCCTCAGTATAGTACAATCGTCATACACTAATCAGGCCTAATCTTGCAAATCCATGCACCGATCTTTGCCACCTGCTAGCCTGCCTCCACTGCCCAATCTCTGCTAAAGAATAGCTCTGAATGAATTTGGATTACTCCATCATTGACTGTGCAATCATCATTTTCATCTCCACTGAGTGTGTGATGCAATCAATGCATCACTATAATCACAACAGATAGTCTATCTTGCCCTTTCACCTATCTCTCCATTGGTCTCCACAGAAACTGCCATGCACTGTAGTTAACTGCAGTATTGTTTAGTTGATTAATGATTTATTATTTGTGAATTAATTAACTAATTAATTCACTCCACTCTCACTAGTGTATCAATAAGTTAGACTAGATACAACTAGCTCAACCGAGTCTAACTGATTTAAATTGAATACAACTCCATAACTACTTCTTCCAACTGTGTCATAACTCTGCCACTTGAGTTCTAACTGAGTCCTCCATGCATTAGCTCCAGTAAACCCTTAGGAATAGTGTAATTCCTTTTGTCATTTCTTGTGTTTATACATTGCCTTGAAATGAAGTGCTCCAGTGCTCAAGAGAATAAGTTTATAAGTTCTTTGTTTAAGTCAATTATTATTAGAGCTAATAATAATCGACATGCATCTATTTTTAGATTGATGATATAAATAGACTTCGCCCAATATTCTAAAAATAGAATTTCATCTATTTTTCAACTTGATCCAACCATCTGCAATAGCATCATGCAACTTCTGAAATATGATCACCATGTCTAAAAATAGACATAGTATAAAAATAGACTTGCACCAAAAATAGCCTGCGGGCCCACTTAGTGAAGGCGACTCTTTTCACTAAGCTCATCATCTTGTTGAATCTCAACACTCCCTCTCAACAAGATATGTTTATCCTTCACCCCGATCCTGCCTCTATGGTATTTGAATTTTCTCCTGGTGAGCGCCTTCGTCAGAATATCTTCATCCCGATCCTCCGTGGGAATGTACTAAAGCAACATGATCTTTCGCTCCACACAATATCTAATATGATGATACCGGATATCAATATGTTTAGATATGTCATGAAACACAGGATTAACCGAGAGTTTAATGCAACTCTGAATATCACAATGAATCACCATGGGATCTAAATGTGAACTGAACAAACCAACCAGAATCTTCCTCATCCAGATAGCCTCACATGCAGCTAAAATTGCTGCCGTGTATTCTGCTTCCATTGAACTGAGTGCCACAGATATTTGTTTCCTGCTGTACCAAGAAACTTCCATAGATCCGATACTGAAAATCCCTCCTGATGTGCTCTTTCTGTCTGTTGGGCTTCCTGCCCAACCTGCATCCATGAAGCCATGGAACTTCAGCTCATTCGTCTGTCTGTACCATAAACCATATCCAGATGTGCCCCTGAGATATCTCAGGACATGCTTTCCTGCCTTCCAAAAGAGCTTGGTAGGCTTAACCATCGCTTGTGAAAGCTGGTTCACTGCATAGCATATGTCCGGTCTTGTATTGACTAAATACATGAGCAAACCCACCAATTGTCGATAAAAAATGGCATCCACTACCTCTGCCGATGTAGCATCCTATTTCTTCCAATTTCCTGGAAGAGGAGTGTCGATAGGCTTGCATCCTTGCATGTGAAAATTCTCTAGTATCTCTCGGGCATACTTGCCTTAAGACATAAACATTTCACCTTCCCGCTGCCATATTTCCAATCCAAGGAAATAATGAAGGAGGCCCAAATCCTTCATCTCAAACTCCTTTGCAAGATCAGCCTTGCATGAGTGTATCAACTGCTCATCACCTGTTAGTATCAAATCATCAACATAAAGTACAATGATCAAAAACTTACCCTCAACCACAATCTGGTATAGGTTTGCATCCGCCTCACTCTTGGTGAAGCCAAGTCTAGTGAAATAGCTGTCGATCCAAGTGTACCAAGCATGGGGTGCTTGTTTCAGCCCATACAACTCTCTTTTGAGCATGCACACATGCGACTCGCTGTTGAAGATCTCAAATCCTTTAGGCTGCTCAATGTACACCTCTTCCTCAATGATCCCATTAAGGAACACAGTATTCACATCCATCTGATGAATGTGCCAACCCATCTGCGCTGAGAGAGTAAGGATGGTCCGTATGGAAGAATACCATGCGACAGGTGCAAAGGTTTCTTCATAGTCAATCCCCTCAATCTGTGAGAAGCCTTGGGCAAAAAATCTTGCCTTATACTTCTCGACGCTCCCATCAACAACTTGCTTTACCTTGTAGATCCATCTTGATCCTACAACTGATTTTCCCACCAGCCTTGGAACAATCTCCCAAGCACTGTTTCTGACAATGGAGTCAAACTCCTCCACCATGGCATCTACCCATGTGGGCTTGTGCGCCGCTTCTTCAAAAGAATATGGCTCTGTCACAATACACTCGCTCACAAGAGCCATGTATCCAGTATATCGGTCAGGTGACTATCTCTGTCTATGCTGTGATGTAGGGACTCCTACATTCTATGTCGCATCAAGCTTCAGTCTCTCAGCTTCCGTGGTACGCTTTTTGCCTTGCCTGATGTTTGGTTCTGCATGCGTGGACTCCTCCACTCCATGAATCTCCTCCTGTGGCTGATCCACATCCAGAGGCTTATCTTTGGGAACAAGAAGTTCCTCTTTCGCATGCAAGTGTAGCTCCCTCTCAAGCGACAACTTCATGGCTTTCACCTCATTGAATTTTATATCCCGTCGCATAACAGTCATCCGACTGTTTGGAAAATACACATGATAGTTATGGGGTGTTTCTGTGTACCCCAAAAATATCCCAACTTCTGTAGTCGGCTCTAGCTTCTTCCTAGCGTCCTTCATCACATGAATGTAAACAAGTGAGCCAAAAATCTTCAAATGAGAAAAATCAGGCTTCTTACCAGTAAAAGCTTCCTCGGGTGTACTCATGCCAAGTACTCTATGAGGACAACGGTTTTGCACATAAACTGCAGTGTTGCATGCTTCTACCCACAAGTGCATCGGTAGGCCCTGGTCATGCAACATCACTTGTGCAACACCCATGATCGTTCTATTCTTTCTCTCTGCGACCCCATTCTGATGTGGGTTATGAGGCGCTATGAGTTCTCTTCGAATTTCTTCTTTGCTACAGAAGTCTTTGAATTCGCCCGAGATGTATTCACCACCATTATTGCTCCATAGAGCTTTCACCTGCTTCCCCGACTCCTTCTCCACTAATGCCTTGAAATCACAGAACTTTGAGAACGTTTCACTCTTATTTTTCATGAAGAAGATCCAACATCTACGAGAAAAATCATCAACAAATATCACATAATACATGTGTTTTTCTATTGAAGCAACCGAGAATGGTCCACACACGTCTGTGTGAATTCTCTCCAGGATCACCGGAGCATGGTTCTCATTCTCATGAAAGGTGATCTTCAAAAACTTACCCATTGTACATCCTTTTCACTGATCTGACTGCAAAAGAGTACCCTTGGGAAGTCCAGTAGAAATTTTCTGCAAAATCTTCAAAGCGCCATGGTGAAGATGGCCCAATCTCCCGTGCCATAATTCACCCTCATCCCGGCTCACCACTTCTTCTGCTTTGCCCACCATTGCAGCACAACCATCTACCTCTAGCTTGTAGAGATTCTTAATTTGAACCCCTATCTTCTTGGTTTGACTCGTTGTTTTATGTCGAAGGAAGGCTTTTCCCTCACTAAAAACAACATCATAACCTCTGTCTTCCAGCATTGCGACTGAGACTAAGTTCTTCTTCAGACCTGGAACATGCATGACATTATTCAACAAGAATGGATTATCAGACTTCCTCTCAAAGGTAATGGTCCTAATGCCAGTCGCACTGTACCAACCATCATCGCACATCTCTATATGCATCTGGAGGTCCTTCTCGTGCAAGTCACTAAACAAATCATGGTCTCCCGTCATATGGAAAGACGCACCACTGTCAAGATACCACACCGATCCCATGCAGCTTGAAACTAAGCATGATATCAAAGAAAAATCCTGCTCAAATTGCGAGGCTAAGGCCTCTCCAGCTATAGATCTAGCAGCCTACTTATTCTTCTTCTTCTGTGGATAGTTAGTGGAAAAATGTCCATGCTCGTGATAGTGAAAACACTTCACTTTGGACAAGTCCTACTTCTTGCCTTTCGCGCCGGATTTAGAAGAATTTTTCTTCCCCTTCCCTTTCCTTTCTTTGGAAGCCAAAGTGCAATTCTCTTCATCTTCATTCTTCGATGAAGATCCATCCTTGGTACTCCGCCTTATCTCCTCCTGCACAAGATCCAACGAAAGTCGCTCCCATCTCGGCAGTTTCTCCCGTCCATTGACAGAGTCTTTGTAGCTATGCCAACTCTTCGGAAGTCCAAGGAGAGCCAAGCTCACCAAGTATTCTTCATCAACAGTAACCCCCACACTTCCCAGTTCATCCTTGCAGTGGACAAACTTCGCGAGGTATTTTGGAATACTGTCGCCTTTCTCCATTTTTATTTTTCTGAGCTTGTCTTTAAGCGCCAACTTCCTTTGGTCACTTCTGCTTTGGAACAAGTCTGTCAAAGCCTTCCACATTAATAATGGAGTGGATTTCCCGCGAAGGGTGGACACAATATGGTCCTTCACACCTTCCAACAGAATCCTCCTTGTCTTTGTAGTCTTCTTTTTCCATGCATCAAGTAATGCAACATCACTAAATCTCGGCTTAGGAACATCACTATCGATGAAATCCTTCAGCCCATTATGCTCTGGCACCACCTCCATCCTGTCCTTCCAGGCTATGTAATTTGGGCTCCCATCAAGGGCATAATCCAATCTCAACCCGTTGAAAAACATTTCAATGTATACTCGATTTCTGCACCAAGAATCTTCTGTAGAAAATTCGAATTGTCCACCTGCAAAAAATCACTTCACAATTGCAATATTCAATCAACAATGCTATGATACGATGTAGAAATTATATGCACTAAGCATGCATATGTCCAAGATCCACCTAATCTCACACTATTTAACTTTATGCAAGATACTGAATCTATTCCACTTGTTAATATTTTATGGAAAAATTAATTGCACACACATGTGAAGCATAAACAAAAATATTCAATAGCACATAACACAGTTTTTAACTGGAAAAGCCTGAAGCTGAAAACCCCAACTATATATTATGTAACATGCAGATCATATGACAATCTCATACAAGCATACAAAGCTTATCACAAGCCCTCAATATAGTACAATCGTCATACACTAATTAGGCCTAATCTTGCAAATCCATGCACCGATCTTTTCCACCTTCTAGCCTGCCTCCACTGCGCAATCTCTGCTAAAGAATAACTCTGAATGAATTCAAATTACTCCATACTTTACTTCACAATCCTCATTGGCATCTCCACTGAGTGTGTGATGCAATCAATGCATCACTATAGTCACAACAAATAGCCTATCTTGCCCTTTCACCTATCTCTCCACTGGTGTCCACTGAAACTGCCATGCACTATAGTTAACTGCTATATTGTTCAGTTGATTAATGAGTTGTTATTTGTGAATTAATTAACTAATTAATTCACTCCACTCTCACTAGTGTATCAATAAGTTAGACTAGATACAACTAGCTCAACTAAGTCTAACCGATTTAAACTGAATACAACTCCATAACTACTTCTTCCAACCATTTCATAACTCTGCCACTTGAGTTCTAACTGAGTCCTCCATGCATTAGCTCCAGTAAACCCTTAGGAATAGTGTAATTCCTTCTGTCAGCTGCTATGCAACATCTGTGCATTGAACTGAAGTGCTCCAAGAGAATAAGTTGCTGTTTAGAGTCTGATTATTATTAAGAGCTAATAATAATCGACATGCATCTATTTTTAGATTTTTTTATCTATAAATAGACTTCGCCCAATATTCTAAAAATAGAATTTCATCTATTTTTCCAACTTGATCAACCATCCACAAATAGCATGCTGCAACTTTTGAAATATGATCATCATGTCTAAAAATAGACATAGTCTAAAAATAGACTTGCACCAAAAATAGCCTGTGGGCCCACTTAGTGAAGGTGAATCTTTTCACTAAGCTCATCATCTTGTTGAATCTCAACAAGAGGAATGTTCCCGCACACTACAAGTAGGCCAAATTTAACTGGACCTACTAGCACATAGAGTGCCCTATGGAAGAGCAAGTGAAAAATTGGTACAATGCACTTAGGGAAGCATCCCCTGAAGGACAAGTCGACTTGGATGGAAACCAAGAGAGTCAACGCTAGGAAAATCAAACTCTGTAAGAGACAGTAGATGCTATGAAGCAAAAGACCCCTCAGGAGGAGCATCGACTTCCCAATCCAAAAGGCAGAAGAATACTACAAGTAGTGATCCTCCTAAGGATCAACAAGAATGAGGAGGCAAAGGAGCCAAGGCACATCTAGAGACCGAGCATAAGAAAAGAGAGGAAGAACTCAAAAAATCCCAAGATTCCTTGGCACAACAACAGGAAGAAGAAGAACGAAGGAAATAGGCCGAAGAAAAATAGAAGAAATGGTAGAAAGAGGAACACAGAAAGAAGCAAGTGGAAGAAGCCCGCAAGAAGAAAGAAGAAGAGGATCAATAGAAAAGGGAAGTTGAGAACAAGTTAAAACAAGAGCAAGATAGGGAAGAAGCAGAAAATAAAAGGAAGGAGGAAGAAGCTAGAAGCTGCAAACAGATACATCCAAGGAGGCAGAGGGAAGCGGGTCACAACCCTCGAAAATCGGGAAGCAAGAAGACCTGCCACCTATTGACATACCCCCAAAAAATCCCATGACATGAGGACACCTCCCACTCTCAGAAATCAACATCCTGGAAGAACATGAGGATGATTTTCTGGATATCACAATATTACCTTACAATTATTATACTCATAAGATCAGAAAAAAGAGAAGGAAATGCCTCGCACGAAATCCAGTCGAGCCTCTCGCAGTGACCACAGAGAAAGACATAGTCCTGGATAGTAGGACTAACCCCATAATGACAATGTTAGCCGGAACCTCTTTTGCAGCCGACACCAAAGAGAATGTGAGAAATATGAGTAGAGAAATATTATTTATGTAGAACAGACTCCATGCATTCAAGCAGAGGGCCGCTCAAGCAGAGGAGGAAAAGAAGGCCCTAGAGACCGAAAATAAAAGGCTCTAACTTGCACTCACTTAGGCCAATAGACTACAAGCCGCCATTCAAGGGGAGTTGGAGATCTTAGGAACCACCATGATGTAGGTATACGGGGAGATAAGGAAAAAGGAAAAAGGCTGCGCAACTGAATGGTGTATGGTTGTTTAGCATATGGATATGTTAATGACTTAGTTATTGATATTTCCTTTATTTTCAGAAGTTCTCTTAAGAAATTGAAGGGTGTTTTGATTATAGTGAATTGTTTCTCTTATTTTCAAACAAGACTCTGTATGAGCATGGCCCTAATTATGTTTTTCTAACAATACTTGTTTTGGCCGCATGCTTTCAATCTCGCTTTGCTATTCATGATTTTTCATTTTCAGGAAAACCCATTAACCATTTGTCTTGTTTCGCTTGAGTAGCCGTAAATTCTCATGATCTCGAAATACACCTCTATCTGAGAAAGGGCACACATCCCATCAGCTTAACGACAGCCGGGCCTACATACTAGACGAGATCCCTATAAAAAATGGTGTAGAGTCTAGTCAGGATTTTAAACTGAGGATATCCCCTTACTGTTGGCAAGGCATTTTTCCTCGTCAACATGTACTTACACTGGAATCAATGCACATTGTAATCCAATCACTTTAAAATTAATGTACCATCATACATCCAATTACATCAAATTAGGAATCAACATCTACATTGAAATCAATGCATCTAATGAAAGCAATCAAATAATATTAGAAAATAACTTCTACACTGAAATCAATGCATCTAACAATCAACATTTACATTCAAATCAATGCATCTAGTGAAAGTAAGAAAATAGGATTATAAACCAACATCTACATTGAAATCAATGCATTTGGTTTGTTATCCATCATAAAATTTTGTTGGTCTTAAGTTAATTATGTTGAGTCACCTAGGGTTGAATAGGGTCTTTTGAATTCATAATTTTCAAAAAATGCACATATGTGAGGGGTTTTAATGGTCATAATTTGTGTTATAGGAGTCAATGTCAAAGAAAACTCCAAAAATATCTCATGCATGAGCAAATATGGTCATTAGAGTGAATTTGACACTTTTACCCAAGTTCGTAGCGAAATCAATGTAAAATAGTCAGAATTCGCTATGAACTTGTCTAATGCTCCCTTTTTCCAGCCTTATGAGTTTGTGATCTTTTTGAGGCATTAAACACATGTAAGGATGTAACTGAATCATCTAATGAGTTAAAGAAATTTCATTGGGCTATTTGTTTAAGGGGACAACTCAACTGTCAAACTTCATGTGTATGAAAACTCATCAAGGCAACAAAGCATGCCAAATCATTAATTGGACAACTCACCATCTCAACCTAAATTATTTCAAGTTCTTAAATCTAGTGTATCAATGGTAAACACCTCAGCATGTCAATTTGGTTCGATAGAGATGCTACAAGCGAATAGAAGAAAAAAGGGCCTTAAAGTGATTATGCAAGATATTGATGTTAAACATGGTAAGCCACACATTTTTGGTAAATTGTTGTCTTAAGATATCATTAAAAGACATATGCAGGTTGAAAGTATAATTTTTGGGCAAAGAAGGAGAAATTACAAAAATATATGCCAAACTAGGTGAGTTCGTAGCGTGCTCCAGGCTTGAGGCTGAGTTTTCGCTATGAACTTGATGTAAGTTTCCTTAAGCTAAAAATCCTTCAAAAAATACATGGAAGAGGGCACTAGATGCATGTATTTATCTTATTAGACCCAAGGAATACCCTTCAATGATCAAAAAAGTGAGAAAGGGTGCATAAATTGGTGAAATGAAAACGCTACAAACTCTCCTGAAATTTCTTGTACATGATTGTTTTAACACTCAACTTTAACCTCTATTTCTGGCCAATTGAAAAATCATTTTGGAAATCTGACGGAGGTTTTTCTTTATAACACATCCATATACAAAAAAAATCTCTTAGTTTCTGCAAATCCATTAGGGTTTGGAAATTATGCACTCATATTTGAGGCCTATTTTTCGGAATTTTCACTAACTAGATTTATGAAAAAATTGTAAAATTCAACTTGGAGGAGGTCCAACTCAGCATCCAAATGGCATAATGACACATCAACACTACATTACAGTCATAAAATTAGTTGTTTTCAGTTGATAAGGGTTATTAAATGGATTTTTTGGGTTATTTTATGAAAGAAGGGTCCTTTTTGTATTCAAACTCTGCAAAACAGAAATATCCCTAGGAAGTCTCCAAGTGATGTAATCCTATTTCAAATAGGTCTTTGAGGTGGGAATTCGAAGCTATCAAGGTGTCAAATCATTTTTATGAGTACTCATTCTATAAATGAGATATTTTTAGAGTTATAAGGTGTTGATTGATGTTTACTACATATTACTATTGTAAAACTTTTCATCAGTAATATACAATGGAAACTTGCTTCTCTTTGCTTGAGATTCATTGTTATTCTCATGAGTATTTGTCTTTTGTGTTCTGCAATTTTATCTTCAGTATCCTAGTGTTTGATTACTTGGAATTCATGACTTACATGCTCTAAAGTCCTTCAAACAATTAGTCTTTTGTGAATGTTTTCTTTTCATCAGAATATCTATATGCCTCAACTTCCATGAGAGAAATTTCACATGTCATTGAGTTATTTACACTGACTCCATATGCCCAATGGTAATGATTTGTCTACATCTTTAACCTGCACAAAAACACATCTAAAACACACTTTCCGAGTTAGCCATCTGTTGAGTTTCATTTACATAAAATCATCTTTATCTTTGAGAGATCCCTCTCAAACTGAAAAGGATAATTTTCAGCTAAAAGTAGGTTTGAAATAGTTGCGTAAGTTGAGTGGTGGAGAAGCCCATACAGCACCATTGAGTGATAAAATTTTGGTGCGTCTTGAGGAGCACGAAGACATTTTCCCAGGGTGTGCTCAAACAATATGACTAAACTCTTGAAGGTAGTAGGAGTTCAAAAACATTCGAGACTGCATTCTACCTTGGTGAATCCATTCTAATAATCCAGAAATTTATAGATTCATGGTGACTCCACCGCTTGAAAATCAGTAACTTGATGAAGTTCCAAGATGAGTTATATTGCAAGAAAAAATTCCAGGTATTCCCTATGAGTCGGTCTCACATCCCTGGTTTTCCAAATCCCACACCAAGAGTTAAATGGTTAACTTATCTTCCCATATTTAAAAATGAAAAGAAATATAACACTGCTCTTCACTTGGTTATATTCCATATGCATGTGCATAATTTTCGAGTTGAGTTTCCCAAGGATTGTCCCATGAAATGTTTATGGCCACCCTAGAGGATGAAGCTAGAACATGGTATGACGGGTTGCAACCGAGAAGCTTGTTCTCTCTAAGGGATTTCCATAGGACTTTATTAGAACATTATGAGAAAACTCATTCTTCTTTATCATTGTTACAATACTGTTGTGATTTTTGTGAGGTTTTCATTCCATATCTTAAAAATCTTGGTGATAATGAAGAGTGCGTAGATGAGAATATGTTAGAGGCACTTTATGATTTCTTTTCTCATGTTAGTTGTCATGATAATCAAGAAGGTTTCCAACAAGAAGAAGTGTCTTCTTATCTTGAAGATAAAATAGATCAACAATTTGACAGTTAATTCATATTACATGAAATTTATGAGGATTTGCAGCCTTGTCAATCTATATGTAGTCAAAGGTATGAGCCAAATCATTCAAATTGTTTTTCAGCCCATTCCTTTTCTGAAATTTTATGTCAAGAAGAAACTCCTCAAGATCAGGTTGTTGAAAACACATGCATGAAAATTCTGAACAGTGAAGTAACATGTGATGAAAGTTCCCTTTTGCGTAAACTCGAGCTACATGAAGAGCTGAATATACATGTTTTACCTATTCTATTTGGGGATCATAAAAATGACATGGATGATATTCATAAATTTATTTTTATAGGAGCAATTAGTGTTCAAAATCAAGATGACAATCCTCAAGAAAAACAGCCAAAGATTGTATCTGATTTGTTTGATAAGAAAACGAGTAGTTTTGGTACACACAATATGAATGTCATGTCTGACGATGTTCAAGGATGCATGGATGGTTTTTTTGATTTACACGAAAGGGAAGAAAAATTTATTGTTGCCTTTTTATTTGATGATGTTCTTGGAATTGAAGACATAGGACAAAAGAAGCCATCAATTATGAATGAATTCAAATCTCATGGTTTTACTCATCAAGAAAAGGTGATTTTTCATGGTTTCCAAGATCTAATGGTAAGTCTGCTGTAGTCATCATCCAAGACAAATTTTATATTTCTTACGGAGTGGGGATTCAATTTTAATTCCGAGTTTCCAATAGAAGACTCACTTCCAATGCTTTTCAAGTACAATAAAGAATCTTGGGTGTTGGATCAACACTTTGATTGGATATAATGGAAATTTTATATTTCTTGAAACTGAAAGTTTGATTTTCAGTTGCTAGAGTAGGATTGGTATGTACATAAATAATCTTTCTGGGTAAGCATCTCTTTCAATAATTAGTTTGAAGATTGTAGTTGCAAGTTTTAGTTTGTACAAGTGTTTTTGCTTCAAGAGCATGTTAAGAGATGAATGCAGGCTAAAGAACATGATAAGAGGTTGGGATCAACCCAATGGATAAGGCACATGGTATGCTGATTATTTGCTGCACCACAGGGGCACAACATCCCCATTGGAACCACTATTATCCATGATCAAATTTGGTTGGTATTAAGTTAATTAGGTTGAGTCACCTAGAGTTGAATATGGTCTTTTGAATTCATAATTTTCAAAAAATGCACATATGTGAGGAGTCTTAATGGTCATCATTCGTGTGATAGGATTCAATGTCAAAGAAAAATCCAAAAATATCTCATGCATGAGAAAATATGGTCATTAGAGTGAATTTGACACTTTTGCCCGAGTTCGTAGCGAAATCAGTGTAAAATAATCAGAATTCGCTATGAACTTTCCTAATTCTCTTTTTTTCTAGCCTTATGAGTTTGTGATATTTTTGAGGCATTCAACACATGTAAAGAGGTAACTAAATCATCTAATGAGTTCAAGAAATGTCATTGGGCCATTTGTTTAAGGGGGCATCTCAACTGTCAAACTTCATGTGTATGACAACTCATCAAGGCAAAAAAGCACACCAACTCATCAATTGCATAACTCACCATCTCAACCTAAAATATTTCAAGGTCTTAACTCCAGTGTATCAGTGGTCAAGACCTCAGCATGTCATTTTGGCTCGATAGAGCTGCTACAAGCTAAATTGAAGAAAAAAGGGTCTTAAAGTGATTATGCAATATGTTGATGTTAAATATGGTAACCACACATTTTTGGTCACTTTTTGTCTTAAGCTAGCATAAAAATACATATGCAGGCTGCAAATATTATTTTAGGGAAAATAAGGAGAAATTACAAAAAAAATATGCCAAATTAGGTGAGGTCGTAGCATGCTCCAGGCTTGAGGCTGATTTTTCGCTACGAACTCGTTGTAGGTTTCCTTAAGCTAAAAATCCTTCGAAAAATACATGGAAGAGGGTGCAAGATGCATGTATTTAGCTTATTAGACCCAAGGAAGAACCTCCAATGATCAAAAAATTCATAAAGGGTGTAGAAATTGGTGAAATGAAAACGCAATGAACTCTCCTGAAATTTCCTGTACATGACTGTTTTAGCAGTCAACTTCAACTTCAATTTTTGACGAAATGAAAAATCATTTTGGAAATCTAACGATGGTTTTTCTTCAAAGCATGCCCATCTAAAAACATATCTCTCATTTTCTGCAAAGCCATCAGGGTTTGGAAAGTATGCACTCATCTTTGAGGCCTATTTTTCAGAATTTTCACTAACCAGATTTATCAAAAAATTGTAAAATTCGACTTGGAGGAGGTCCAACTCAGCATCCACGTGGCATAATGACACATCAGCACTCTAGTACAATCAAAAAAATATTTGGTTGCAGTTGTTAAGGGTTATTAAATGGATTTTCTGAGTTATTTAATGAAAGTAGAGTCCTTTTTGTATTCAAACTCTGCAAAAAAAAAATATCCCTAGCAAGTCTCCAAGTGATGTAATCCTATTTGAAATAGGTCTCTGAAGTAGGAATTCAAAGCTATCAAGGTGGAAAATCATTTGTATGAATCCTCACTCTATAAATGAGAGAGTTTTAGAGTTATAAGCGGTTGATTGAGGTTTACTCCATACTACTATTGTAAAACTTTCCATCAGTAATATACAGTGGCAACTTGCTTCTCTTTACCTAAGATTCATTGATATAATCATGAGTATTTGGATTTTGTGTTCTCCAATTTTATCTTAAGTATCCTAGTGTTTGATGACTTACACGCCCTAACTTCCTTCAAACACTTAGTCTGTTGTGAAAATTTTCTTTTCATCATAATATCTACATGCCTCAGCTTCCTTGAGAGGAGTTTCACATGTTATTGATTTCTTTATGCTGACTCCATATGCCCAATGGTAGTGATTTGTCCACATCTTTCACCTGCATAAAAAAAATAAAAATTTAAACGCAATTTCAGAGTAACCATATGTTGAATTTCATTTGAATAAAATCAGCTTTATCTTTGAGATAACCCTCTCAGGCTGAAAAGGCTAATTTTCAGCGAGAAGTAGGTTTGAAAGAGTTACTCTAGGTTGACTAGTGGAGCAGCCCATTTGTCCCATCCTAGTGATAACATTTTGGTGCGTCTGTCGGGAGCTTGAAGGTACATTTTCCTGAAATTCTGTGCTCAAACATAGAGACTGAACTCTTAAAGGTAGCAAGAGCTTAGAAACATTCGAGGCTGCATTCTACCTTGGTGACTCCACCGCTTGAAGATCAGTAACTTGATGAAGTTCCAAGATGAGTTCTATTACAAGAATGAATGCCAGGTATGCCCCTATGAGTTGGTCTCACATCCTTGGTGTTGAACCTTAGAATTATCCTCTCCGTGACATCCTTTCTCACCTTTTTCCCTTACTTTCTCATAAGCTCGTACACTCCAATCAATGATAAATGTTATGTTTTATCTCAAGGAATTCATTTAAATGATTTATATGTTATATTCTGATGGTCTTGCTAATCAAATGGATTTTTGTAACTTGGCTACAGAACGCATCTTATTCTGCAACTAATCGTTGGTTCCGCAACTACTTTCATGGTCTAACAGATTCCAAGGAGAAAATATAGAAATGAACCACATTGGAATTTCCGAAAATATTCACACATGGATTTCGTCCTATCTACTTGATCGAAATCGATAGAAAAGGATGCCCGAGATCATGGTCAAAGTCTGGTCAAAGGACGTAAGATGAGAACATAAGCACTCTTGATTTTCTCTGATGTATCAAATCAAGAGTTAAACAATCAAACTCTAATTCTATAGTTCGGTTAAGTTAGCCACCTATAGGCAAAATGAGCTCATCACAGTTATGTTTTGTTTTATTTAAATACCGGTTGTACAGAACCAAGGACAAGTAGTAATTGTTGGCTGTAACGCTATGCATTATTTTGAAACTCTGTTCTATTATAATACAAGGATCGTGTTCATGGTTCCAATGATTTCTTAGTGCGTATATAATCAGCTAGGATTTCAACCAAATTTGTTGCAGAGGGCCCCTGCACAGCAGGAGGTTTTTTGTTCATTGTTTTAGTTTAAATTCTTTACTATGTTTTGACGATTCTGTTTTGTCAATTTTTTGAGTAGGTTAATATTACATTGTAGTTTTCGATCAGTAGCATATAATTAAATCATGAATATCTTCTTAGCATCAACAATAGAATGACTGTGTAATCATTGCTTTTCTAAAAACATTTTGAGAGGATAGATCTATCTATTTTCAAATTGGATCAAGTTTGAGGCAATAGAGCTCACAATTATCTAGTTTCCTTTTATGTTCTGTTATTTACTTTCTTAGATTAAATTATCAATTCATTGTATAATTGACTATTCTTAAAAGATCAAGCTAAGAAAGTTATTTGTCATACTTCTAAATTGGGAGATTGAGTGCTAAACCTATACAATTAGTTGAGCTTTACTTTTACATGATTTCACATTTGCTTTTAGATCCTCATTTAATTGTATCATTGGGTGTTCTTAAAAGTCATTTCAAGAAGATGATTTTATCATATTTCTAAACTGAATAATTGAATATATAATTTATGCAATTACTCCATTTTCCTTTGCACACTTTACTTGTTTTGCTAGAAAATTAGAAACTAAGGTATAATTGGTTGCTTACACATCATTTCAAGAGGGTGATGCTTCATATTGAATGCTGGAGTAATCAAACATACATTAATTGTTTTCATTTGAATCTGCTTTCATTTAGAGTAGCATTACAATTTCAAATTCCAGTTATAAGATTTATATCCATGGAATAGGACTAATGTTAAATTAGAAGTCATTGGAATAGACACTCTGTTTCAGATAAAATTCTAACCAGCCAATAGTCTTTGATCCATTTCTATGCAAATTAGTTTAACTTAGGAACACTTCCGTTTCTTCCTTCTTTTAAAATTAGTTTTACACATTTAAATTTCACTAGGTTCATTTGATTCATTTCATAGTTTTAGATTAACACTCTTATACATAAAGAACAAAACCCCCAAAACAACATAAAAATACATAAAACGAAGTAAGAAGGTTAACCAAGCACATATAGTGCACCACACTTCATTATTTTATAAACCTCGGTTGATAATTTATGTAAGAAATTTAAGACATTAAATTGGCTAGACATTTTGGCGCTGTTGCCAGGGAAGTGTAATTAGGTAGCCTCATTTTTTACATCTAAAAAAAATATGATATGCGTAGAGAAAGATATTCTTGGGGTAGATTCATAGCTAGAGGCAAGAGTTTAATTCCTACAACACCACTCACTCCACCTATACCACGAAGTGACACACCTCCATCTCAAACTAATATTCCATAATTCACTAGACATAGACTTCCTGAAGTCCTAAGGTCCAAAATCCAATTAGGAGGATCTCCTACTTCATCCACTGAGGCAGTCTTAGAGGAAGAAGATCCTTCATATCCAATAGAAGGAGTAACCTTTTTCACCTCTACAGGGGAACATATTTTAGCTGAAGAGTTAGAAATTCCTAGTGGAGAGGAAGAAGAAGAACCTTTTTTCAACATACCATTAATAGAATAACCAGAGGAAGAGAAATTTACCTTGCAGATTGAATCTTATATTAGAACTGAAGAATCTATAATGGCAGGAAGAGGAGAAGGAGGAGAAGGAGAAGGAGAAATTCTAAATGGAGAAAATCTATTGTTTGGAGGAGGAGGTAGAGGAAGAGGTAGAGAGAATGCAGGAGGAGGTAGAAGAAATGAAGAAAACATAAGAAATACGGAAATTGATAGTTCTTTTGGATTCCCTATAGTTTATGGAGATACAAATGCCACAATGAAAAATATCTCACCTTCTATCCTCCCAAATTTTCATGGATTAAAAAGTGAAGATCCTGAAACCTTTTTGTTTGAATTTGAAGTTTTGTGTAGAACTTATGATTATTTACAAGACTCTCAAAAAATTATGTTGTTTCCTTCAACATTGAAAAGATCATCTTTAAAATGGTTCATGGGTTTAATCACTCAGTCTATTAGAACATGGAATGACATGAAGAAATAATTTTTAGAAAGATATTTGGATTATTGCACACCCATTAATCACAAAGATGAAGTATTTAAAATTATGCAAAAAGAGGATGAGAATTTGGAGGATTTAGTTGAAAGATTCAATTATAACATTATAAAAAGAGGAAAAATGGATAATTTAGATCAAGATACTTTAAAATTTCTTTTATTAAAAGCCATTAAAGATGAATGGATAAAAATCCTCAACATGATGGGGAAGGGAGATATCTCTCAACTCCCATTACCTGACATTACTAAATTATGTATTCATCTCTCAAGGGAAAAATAAAAAAAATGGGAAAAGTCCAAGAGATCCTTCTCTTGCTAGAGTAAATAAATCTGCAACTGAAATAGTAAGTAGGGAAGAAATTGGAAATATACTTGATGAATTTAAAACAGATATCTTAGGGAGTCTTAGTGAACAGATAGACACCCTTAAATTACAAAATAAGAAGAAAGTCGAGACTGATGCTTTAGCTATTTTCTATCCTAAATGCAGAAAGAATCATGCTTTAAGAGAATGTCCTCTTGATGCAAAAGTCATAGAGACCTATATGATTTGTTTAGAAAGTCATGAAACTAAGAGTTGCCCTTCAATTCCAGGTCTTAAAGTTGTTTCTCAAGAATAAACAACTTCAAATCCAACATAATCTCTTTTCTTTATCTCTAGAAGACCATGGCAGGGGCCTCAAACTCAAGGCTTTAACAATCAAATGTACACTCAACCCCACCAAATAATTGGAATTCTTGGAAAAAACCTTGTCCTCAACCTCAATATCAATCTCAATATTGGGCACAAGGAATGAAAAATACCTATGGAAGATACACTCAATACTACCAATATTCCCCATCATATCCAAACTATCCTCCCCAAAAAATTCCTTAACAAAATCAACAACCCCAACTCCAAAACCAAAATCCTCAACTTTCATTGCCATTCCCACAAAGACCAAATCAATTACCTACCCAAACATTACCAAACCCAAATAATAAAAATCCTCAAAATACTTACATGATAGAAGGACAACAATTTCCAACCTACCTGATTACTCCTCTAGATCTCAATGATGTCCAACTTAGATCTGGTAGGATACTAGAAAAGAACAAGCCTTCTGTAGTTATTCAAGAACAAGATAATTTTCAGGAAGATTATCTACAACCAAATAAAATTTTTGAGGAAGGAACATCTCTTCAAAACTAGAATTCTAAAAATGAAAAACCAAAAGAACCAATAAACTCAACTCTTATCGTAAAGCAACCATCAATACTTACTTCTAAACCTCCTTTTCCTGAAATATTACACGTTGATAGAGGGGTAGAGAAGCATATTATGTTGCCCAATTATAATTTTCTAGATGAATTGAATTTTTTTTGTATCAAAATCCCTTTGTTATAGGCCATTAAAGAGATTCCAATTCTAGCCAAAACAATAAAGGAGTTGAGCATGAAGAAACCAGGAAGAAAAGCAAAAGAAATAAAAAGAATTCAGCTTGTAGGAAAAATTGCAGACATAATGATGGGAAAAATTGTCATACAAAAATATTTAGATCTAGGAAGTCGAGTTGTAAAACACATATCAATGGTGTTGAAATTCCAAATACATTGATTGATTTAGGAGCAGCAATAAACATCATGAGAAAACAAACCATGGAACATATCAAACTTCTTAACCTTCTGTATACACCTACATTACTGCAATTAGAAGATAGATCTATAATCAAGCCAGATGATGTGTTAGAATATATTTCAGTATCCTTAGAATCTTGGGAGTATCCTGTTGATTTTATGATTTTAACTCCTAAGAACAATATAGGAGGACATCCACTTATATTAGGAATACCTTGGTTGGCTACAACTAATGCTTTCATTAGCTGTAGATCTGGTGACATGTATATCTTTAATGGTAACTCAACAAATAAATTCACTCTATATCCTCCAGAAAAAAAAATCACAGAGTTAGATGACAAATAATGGATTGATGATGACAATGATATACAACCCCTTTTTACTATTTCAAACATTAGTGAAGATAGTCAAATCTTAAATTCAATAGAAAACTTTGAATCATCTTCAGAATATGAACATGATCGATTTGAAGAAAAATGCAATATTGAATATTTGTCATCCAGGCAAATGTCTCTTCATTCTATGGAAGAATTTGGTAGCTCTACAGTTGAAATCTTTCTAGGAAAAACTTTGAACATAAACAAAAACTTGGAAAGATTAAACATGAAAAGTTAATAAAAACATTACAAAAACATTCTTCTACATATGCATGGGAATACACTGACATGAAAGGAATTATTCCTAAGAATTGTATACATCACATTTATATTGATGAAAATTGTAAACCTATCAGGCAACCTCAAAGAAGGATGAATCCAAATCTTAGGGAAATTGTGAAAGAAGAGTTGCAAAAATTGCTGAATGTGAACTTCATTTACCCAATTTCAGAAAGTCAGTGGGTTTCCCCTTTAGTGATTGTGCCCAAAAAGAATGGTAAGTGGAGGGTATGCATTTATTATCGAGAGTTGAATAAAGCTACCCTAAAAAATCATTTTCCTTTACCTTTTATAGATCAAGTATTGGATACAGTAGCAGGTGAGAAGTATTTCTCATTCTTGGATGGTTTTAGTGGTTACAATCAGATTCAAGTAGCACCTGAAGACCAAGACAAGACCACATTAACCTGTCTATGGGGCACTTATGCCTACGGAGTACTTCCTTTTGGATTGTGCAATGCACCTGCAACATTATAAAGGGCATTACAAGGAATTTTTTCTGATCTAATACATGATTGTGTAGAGGTGTATATGGATGACTTTATAGTTTATGGGAATTCATTTGAAGAAGCTTTAGAGAATTTGGAAAGGGTTCTTAAAAGATGTAAAGAAGAAAACCTTTCACTAAGTCATGAAAAATGTTTTATGATGTTTTCAGAAGGGATTGTATTAGGACACCACATTTCAGGAGATGGAATTAAAGTTGATACATCTAAAGTTGAAGTCATCTCCAAATTATCAATTCCAAGTTGTCAAAAGGATGTTAGAATTTTTTTGGGATTCATAGGATATTATAGGAGATTTATAGAAAATTTCACTAAAATAGCATCCCTACTCTTCAAGTTACTCACCAAAGATTGTGAATTCAGTTGGAATCCTGATTACCAATTGGCATTTGAATCTTTAAAAACAAAATTTTCTGAAGCACCCATCTTAAGAGGTCCAAATTGGAAATTACCTTTTCACATTTCAACATATTCTTCAGATACAACTCTAGGAGCTGTATTAGGACAAAAATATTTGATCTCCTATGTCATCTATTACACAAGCAAGAATTTGAATCCCACTGAGTTAAATTACACTGTAACTGAAAATGAATTCTTAGCTGTTGCTCATGCTATTAACAAATTTAGACATTATATTATAGGCTATGAAACTTGTGTTCATATAAATCACTCTGCAATTAGATACTTAATTAATAAATCTATTACTAATGGCAGAGTTACAAGATGGTTATTACTCCTACAAGAATTCAATATCACCATTCTAGACTGAACTGGAAAACAAAACACAGTCGCTGATTTCTTGTCTAGAATTCAAAATGTCAAAAAATGACACTCTAGTTGAGGATAAATTTCATGATGAATATCTTTTTTCAATAACTACTTAAACTCCTTGGTTTACAGATATTGCTAATTACTTAGAGGGAAATTACCTTCACATTTGTTTCCTAGGGAGAAAAGAAAAATGATTCAAATAAGTGCAAAGTACTCATGGATTACTAATGAACTGTATAAAACAAGTCTATATCTCATTATCAGAAAATGTGTTCGAGAAGATGAAATGCCTGAAATTCTTAGGGCATGCCATGATGAACCTTGTGGTGGACACTTTGCTGACAATATAACTACCTATAAAATCATTCATTTAGGATATTATTGGCCATCCATCTTTAGAGATACCAAAGAATATGTCAAAAGATGTGACAACTGCTAAAGAATAGAGGAACCTGCTCCTTCAGATGAAATTCCATTACAACCTTAGGTACTCATTGAACTGTTTGAAAAATGGGCCTTGGATTTTGTTGGACCAATTAATCCACCATATAATCAAAAGAAATATATTAGGATATGTAGTGATTATGTAACTAAATGGGTAGAAGATAAAGCACTACCTTTAGCTAATGAACGTTCTATAGTTAAATTTATTTTTGGAGATATCTTCACTCATTTTGGTGTTAAAAGAGAAATTGTGACAGATCAGGGATCCCATTTTATATCCAATTTGGTAAAAGAGCTTGTGGAATATTACAAGATCAAGAACATAAAATCTACTCCTTATCATCCACAAGAAAATGGTCAAGTAGAGTCTACCAATAAAGTGATTGAAGGAATTCTCACTAAGACTGTACATCTACACAGAAGAGATTGAGCAGAAAGGCTTCCCGAAGCCTTATGGGCCTACAAAACTACATGGAGAAATAGAATAGGACATACTCCCTATGAAATTTTTTATTGAAATCAAGTCCTATTCCCTATAGAATTTCAGATTCAAACCTTCAAGATGGCAGTCCAATTGGGACTTGATTTATGAGAAGCATAGAAGCATGGATTGGAGCAACTCAATGAGCTTGATGAAATCAAGAAAGATGCAGTTCAAAGAACTAGCATAGTCCAAAAGCAAAGGTCCAAATGGCATGATAAATATATCAAGGAGAAGAAGTTTCAAGCAGGGGACTGGGCACTTTTGTTCGATTCAAAATTCAAAGATTTTCAAGGAAAGTTTCAGACTCATTGGATTGGGCCATATCAGATTGAAAAATTCTTTGACAATGGAGTAGTCAAGATAAGGAAAATTGATGAAGAAAATGTACCTCTTCTTTGGAATGGTCATCGGTTGAAAGTATATCATAAGCCAATTTCAAGAGAAGAGTTTATCAAGATTTTCCAAGATAATATTGATATGAAGTTAGTGAAGAAGAATTCTTCTTCTTCACTAACTTAGCTTTTATTTTTCCTATATATATATATATATATATATATAGAATAAATTGTATAAGTATGAAAACCAATAAATGATTGGCATCCTTATACAAAAAATACAAGGTGAAAATTAGAGATTTTTGACATCCTATATTTTCCCTTTCTTTTCTGCAATAAGTATTAGTACATAACTACATTCACATTCCATTCCACATCCATATTCCATTTTTCAGCTCATATTCTGTAGTTTCATTCCATTTCACAGTCACATTACATTCTATAGTTGATTCCACATCCTGCAACTAATTCCATTCTCTAGCTGATTCCATTTTACAATTGATTCCATTATGTAGCCGATTCCACATTTTGCAGCTGATTCCATAATCTGCACCCACATTCCATTTCATTTTGTAGCTCTGACACATTTGTACATCCTACTAAAAAAATGATGAATACATGAAATTGAAGGACTACATTTGAAGACCACCATGCTAAAAGGCACCTAAAGAATCAACACCAAAGAAACGATAACGAAAGGTTAGTTCTAAAGGTAAAGTTGCAAAAATTTATTTTAACAGCAAGGTCAAAACATTAGCATGTATAATATGGATGATCATATGCTACCTTGACATATCATCATTTGATTCGATTGGGATTTCCATCATATCATAGATTGGCCACATCATCTGCATTATGTTTCATAATGGTCCACAATAGACCTCCCCATTTATGATTAATGGTTATGACTTGTTGATGTGCCATATCCATCTACGTTTCTTCAAAACCCCAATCCATATCACTTATTTATTCCTACAAACCCTTGATGCCTTTCATTAGATCCGTAATCCAATTCACTTCATAATAGAGAAGGATAATTCTGAAGGTTAGACTCTTCATAATAGAAGGCATGGGACTAATAGTCAGATTAGAACCGGTGGGAAAAAAATATGTGGAAGGATATCCTCAGATCAATGAGATGTTGGAGAAAGCTAAATAGCTCAAATTCATAGAGAAATTTGATGGGTTTTACAAAGAGATCATAAAGTCTTTTGCTAGGTCTTTTGATGGCACAGAAGTTGAAATTGGAGACATCAAGCTCACAGTTACTGAGACATTCATAGTCGAAGCCAAAAAACTCCCAAGGGTTGGAGAAAGGTGGTTAAAAAACAAGGAATTTCATAATGAATCATGGAAATTTATCCTGAAAAACCTAGGTATGGATATTTCTATTTTTAGAAAGGGTATCCCCAGCTCAGCACTTAAAAATAAATGGAGGAACATGCTCTTAGTTTTATAGAAATTTATCACCTGTGAAGGTAGGTTTGGTTGCTTGTATGTATATCATATTCGATTGTTGATGAATTTCTTAGAGGATGGTGAAATAAATCTTCCCTTATTTTTACTAAATAGCTTAAAAATAATGTCTACAAATGTGTAGAAGAGAATATAGTTTATAGATAACACTATGCACCATCATGGGTTGATAAAAATACTTCTTGAGTTTCATTTAAAAGTTATAGGAGATTCCTGGGAGAATTTTCTTATCAGAAACCATTTCTAATAAGTACCAGAGCAGGCGAAAGAAGACAATATTAGAAAGAGCAGAAGGAAGAAGATAGACACAAACATTGAAAATAAACTTTCATCTTCATTTCAGAAAAATGATGAAAATCTCATCTCTACAGAGCTGACAAAGAACAGAAGGAAAGGTAAATTCAAGACACGAGGTAAGATAGAAAATAGAAGCAAGGTTACAAATGTGGAAAACATAAATTCTCTACAACTAAGATGGAGCTCCAGACTCAAAGTTTCAATGAAGAAAACACTACCAAAAGAGACAAAGTTTGTAAGTTTAGATGAAGAAAATACAATACCATCTCCTATCAATATTTCTCCTCCACACAACGCTAAAAATTATCCTATTCATAATTTTGAAGGTAGTCCTAGCAGAAAATCTCCAGGCATAGACCCAGTACAACAAGAAATATATGATTACATAGATTCACTGGAGAAGAGAAATACAACAATGAATCCATAACCTCCTATCAATCCACAAGAACCTCTAATTGATACTCTCAAACATGAAATCTATGAGCTAGAGATATTGAATAGGCATATTAAATAGGAGAATGAAGCCTTGAAGCAGAAGAAAAAATTGGAGAAGGTAATTAGTGACAATACCATTCTGCATTTAGGACTATGGTACAAAAGGAACAGGAAGTTAAAAAGAAAGAACAAGTCACTAAACAAGACAGTCATTAATCTCAAATACAAACTCCTTATGAGAAAGCCTACGATGGTGATCACTTCAAAGAAAAGCAAAAGAAGGAAATTGGATGTGTTAGGAGAAGTGTATGAACAAATGCACTAGGAGAGGAAAATTCACATTTTTGGTAAATTGCATGAGGATATGCAATGACTTCTTAGTGGGGGTATGTTGAACCTCAGAATTATCCTCTCTCTGACATCCTTTCTCATCTTTTTCCCTTACTTTCTCATAAGTTCATACACTCCAATAGATGATAAATGTCATATTTTATCTCAAGGAATGCATTTAAATGATTTCTATGTTATATTATGATGTTCTTGCTATTTGAATGGATTTTTGTAATTTTTCTATAGAACATAGCCTATTCTGCAGCTGATAGTTGGTTCTACAGCTACTTTCATTGTCTGACAGGTTCCAAGGAGCAAATAGATAAATGAGCCACATGGGCATTTCCACAATAATTCACACATAAATTTCGTCCTATCTACTTGATCGAAATTGATAGAAAAGTATGCCTGAGATCATGGTCAAATTTCGGTCAAAGGACATAAGCCAAGAACAGAAAGACTCTTGATTTGCTCCGACGTAGCAAATCAAGAGTTAAACAGTCAAACTCTAATTCTATAGTTCGGTTAAGTTAGCCACCTGTAGGCAAAATTAGCTCATCACAGTTATGTTTTGTTTTATTTAAATACTAGTTGTGCAGAACCGAGGACAAGTAGTAATTGTTGGCTGAAACGATGTGTATTGTTTTGAAACTCTGTTCTATTATAATACAAGGATCATGTTCATGGTTCCAATGATTTATTAGTGCGTATATAATCAACTAGGATCTCAACCAAATCTGTTGCAGAGGGCCCCTACACAAGAGGAGGTTTTTCGTTCATTGTTTTAGTTTAAATTATTTACTTTGTTTTGTCAATTCTATGAGTAGGTCAATATTACATTACAATTTTCGATCAATAGCATAGAATTAAATCATTAATTTCTTCTTAGCCTCAACAATCGAATGACTGTGTAATAATTACTTTTCTAAAAACATTTCGAGAGGATAAATCTATCTATTTTCAAATTGGATTAAGTTTGAGGCAATAGAGCTCACAGTTATCTATTTTCCTATAATGTTATGTTATTTACTTTCTTAGATTAAATTATCAATTCATTGTATAATTGATTGTTCTTAAAAGATCAAGCTACGAAGGTGATTTGTCATACTTCTAAATTGGGAGATTGAATGTTCAACCTATACAATTAGTTGAGCTTTACTTTTACATGCTTTCACATTTGCTTTTAGATCCTCATTTAATTGTATCATTATATGTTCTTAAAAGTCATTTCAACAATATGATTTTATCATATTTCTAAACTGAATGATTGAATATCTAATCTATGCAATTATTGGGTTTTCCTTTGCACACTTTACTTGTTTTTCTATAACATTAGAAACTAAGGTATAATTGGTTGCTTACAAATCATTTCAAGAGGGTGATACTTCATATTGAATGTTGGAGTAATCAAACATAGATTAGTTGTTTTCTTCTAAATCTTCTTTCGTTTAGAGTAGCATTACAATTTCAAATTTCAGTTATAAGATTTATATCCATGGAATAGGAATAATGTTAAATTAGAAGTCATTAGAATAGACACTCTGTTTTGAGATTAGATTCTAACCAACCAATAGTATTTGATTCATTTTTTATGAAAATTAGTTTAACTTAGGAACACTTCCTTTTCTTCCTTCTTTTAAAATTAGTTTTACACATTTAAATTTCACTAGGTTCATTTGATTCCTTTCATAGTTTTAAATTAACACTCTTAGACATAAAGAACAAAACCCCCAAAACAACATAAGAATACATACAACGAAGTAAGAAGAAGGTTAACTAAGCACATATAGTGCACCACACTTCATCAATTTACAAACCTCAGTTGATAATTTATGTAAGCAATTTAAGACATTAAATTGGCTAAACACTTAGTTTTTCAAATCCTATGCCAAGAGTTAATTGGTTAGTTTATCTTCCCATATTTAAAAATGAAAAGAAATATGATGGTGCTCTTCACTTGGTTAGATTCCATATGCATGTGGATAAGTTTCAAGTCAATTTTCCTTAGGATTATCTCATGAAAATGTTTATGGCCACCCTAGAGGATGAAGATAGAAAATGGTATGAAGGCTTGCAACCGAGAAGCTTGTTCTCTCTAAGAGATTTGCATAGGAATTTCTTAGAACATTATGAGAAATCTCATTCTTCTTTATCATTGTTACAAGATTTTTGTGATTTTTGTGAGGTTTTAATTCCATATATTAAAAGTATTGGTGATAATTGAGAGTGCATGGATGAGGATATGTTAGAGGCACTTTATGATTTCTCTTCTCATGTTAGTTGTCATGATAATCAAGAAGGTTTCCAAAAAGAAGAAGTGTATTCTTTACTTGAAGATAAAATAGATCAACAATTTGATAGTGTAGTCATATTACATGAATTTTACGAGGATTTACAATGTTGTCAATATATATGTAGTCAAAGGTATGAGCCAAATCATTCAAATTGTTTTTCTGCCCATTCCTTTTTTGAAATTTTATGTCAAGAAGAAACTCCTCAAGATCAGGTTGTTGAAAATACATGCATGGAAATTATGAACAATGAAGTAACATGTGATGAAAGTTCACTTTTGGGTAAATGTGAGCTACATGAAGAGCTGAATATACAATTTTTACCTGTTCTATTTGGGGATCATAAAAATGACATGGATGCTATGCATAAAGTTGTTTGTATAGGAGTTGTTAGTGTTCAGAATCAAGATGATAATCCTGAAGCAAAAAAACCAAAGATTATATCTCATTTGTTTGATAAGAAAAAGAGTAGTTTTGATACACACAATATGGATTTCATGTCTGCAGATGTTCAAGGATGCATGGATGGTTTTGTTGATTTACATGAAAGGGAATGCACCTTTATTGTTATCTTTTTATTAGATGATGTTCTTGGAATTGAAGAAATAGGAAAAAAGAAGCCATCAGTTATGAATGACTTCAACTCTCATGGTTTTACTCATCAAGAAAAGGTGATTTTTCATGGTTTCCAAGATCCAATGGCAAGTTTGTTGTAGTCATCACCCAAGACACATTTTGTATTTCTTATGGACTAGGGATTCAATTTTCGTTCCAAGTTGTCAATAGATGACTCACTTGCATTGTTGTTCAAGTATAATCAAGAAGCCTAGGTGTTGGATCAACTCTTTGATTAGCTATACTGGAAATTTCATATTGCTTGAAATTGAAAGTTTGATTTCCAGCTGTTAGAGTGGGATTGGTATGTACATAAATAATATTTTTTGGTAAGCATCTCTTTCAACATTTAGTTTGAAGATTGTAGTTGCAAGTTTCGAGTTGTACAAGTGTTTTTGCTTCAAGAGCATGTTAAGGGAAGAATGAAGGCTAAAGAATATGACAAGAGGTTAGGATCAGCCCAATAGATAAGGCACATGGTCTGATGGTTCTTTTCTGCACCACAGGGGCACAACATCCCCATTGGAGCCACTATTATCCATGATAAAATTTTGTTGGTCTTAAGTTAATTAGGTTCAGTCACCTAGAGTTGAATAGGGTCTTTTGAATTCATAATTTTCAAAAAATGCACATATGTGAGTGGTATTGATGGTCATCATTTGTGTGATATGGTTCAATGTCAAAGAAAAATCCAAAAATATCTCATGCATGAGAAATTCTAGTCATTAGAGTGAATTTGACACTATTACCCAAGTTCGTAGCGAAATCAGTGTAAAATAGTCAGAATTTGCTATGAACTTGCCTAATGCTCTGTTTTTCTAGCGTTACGAGTTTATGACATTTTTGAGGAATTCAAAACATGTAAGGAGGTAATTGAATGATATAATGAGTTTAAGAAATGTGATTGGGCCATTTGTTTAAGGGGGCAGCTCAACTGCCAAACTTCATGTGTATGACAACTCATTAAGGCAACAAAGCATGCTAGATCATCAATTGGACAACTCAAAATCTCAACCTAAAGTATTTCAAGGTATTAACTCCAGTGTATCATTGGTCAACATCTCAGCATGTCAATTTGCTTCGATAGAGATGTTACAAGCCGAATTAAAGAAAAAAGGGTCTTAAAGTGATTATGTAAGATGTTGATGTTAAACATGGTAAGCCACACATTTTTGGTCACTTTTTGTCTTAAGCTATCATCAAAAGAAACATGCAGGCTAAAAATATTATTTTTGGGCAAGGAAGGAGAAATTACAAAAAAATGTTCCAAACTAGGTGAGTTTGTAGTGTGCTCCAGGCTTGAGGCTGAGTTTTCACTACGAACTCGCTGTAGCTTTCCTTAAGTTAAAAATCCTTCACAAAATACATGGCTGAGGGTACTAGATGCATGTATTTAGCTTATTAGACCCAAGGAAGACCCTCCAGTGATCAGCAAAGTTAGATAGGGTGTAGAAATTGGTGAAATGAAAACGCTACAAACTCTTCACTACGAACTAGACTCCTGAAATTTCCTGTACATGACTATTTTAGAAGTCAAATTAAACTTCAATTTCTGACTAAATGAAAAATAATTTTGGAAATATAGCTAAGGTTTTTCTTCCGAGCACGCCCATCTACAAAAACCTCTCTCATTTGCTTCAAACTCATCAGGGTTTGGAAATCATCCACTCATCTTTGAGGTCTATTTTTCAGAATTTTCACTAACTAGCTTTATGAAAAAAATGTAAAATTTGACTTGGAGGAGGTCCAAATCAACATCCACATGGAAAAATGACACATCAATACTCCAGTACACTCAAAAAATTAGTTTTTTTGCAGTTGATAAGGGTTATTAAATGGATTTTTTGAGTTATTTAATGAAAGAAGAGTCCTTTTTGTATTTAAACTCTACAAAACATAAATATCCCTAGGATGTCTCCAAGTGATGTAATTCTATTTGAAATAGGTCTCTAAGGTGGGAATTCAAAGATATCAAGGTGTCAAATAATTTGTATGAGTCCTCACTCTATAAACGAGAGAGTTTTAGAGTTAGAAGGGGTTGATTGATGTTTACTACAAACTACTATTGTAAAACATTTCATCAGTAATATACAGTGGCAACTTACTTCTCTTTACCCGAGATTCATTGATATTCTTGTGAGTATATGTATTTTGTGTTCTGAAATTTTATCTTTAGTATCCTAGTGTTTGATTACTTAGAATTCATGAATTACATGCTCTAACTTCCTTCAAACACTTAGTTTGTTGTGAATTTTTTCTTTTCATCAGAATATCTATATGCCACAGCTTCTATGGTAGGAGTTTCACATGTCATTGAGTTCTTTACAATGACTCCATATTCCCAATGGTAGTGATTTGTCCACATGTTTCACCTACATAAAAAGCACACTTAAAACAAAATTTCATAGTTATCCATTTGGTTAGCTTTATTTACATAATATCATTTATATCCTTGAGATAGCCCTCTGAGGCTCGAAAGGCTAAGTTTTAGCTAAAAGTAGGTTTGAAATAGTTACTCTAGGTTGACTTTTGAAGCAACCCATCAACCTCAATTTAGTGATAACATAGTGCAAGGAATCAAATATGATTAGAAATCACTAGCTACATTGAAATCAATGCATTTAGTGCAAGTAATTAAATAAGAGTAGAAATCATCTACATTGAAATCAATGCATCTAGTGCAAGCAGTCTAATATAACTAGAAATCAACATATACATTGAAATCAATGCATCTAGTGCAAGCAATCAAGTAGGATTAGAAATCACCATCTACATTGAAATCAATGCATTTAGTGCAAGAAATCAAATAGGATTAGAAATCATCTACATTGAAATCAATTCATCTATTGCAAACAATAAAATATCATTAGAAAGCAATATCTACACTAAAATCAATGCATTTAGTGCAAGGAATCAAATAGTATTAGAAATCACAATCTACACCGAAATCAATGCATCTAGTGCAAGAAATATTCTTCCCTATCTCCCCACTCCATCTATATCTATATCTCCCTCCATCTATCCTTCTTTGTCTCTATATCTCACCTCCCCAAAAACACACTCTCTATCACTCCATATCTATCAATATGTTTTTCCCTCCCTCCCTTTCTCCATATATGTCTTCTTCCCTCTCTTCACCTTCCATCTATAACTCCATCTTCCCCTTATTTCCCTCTCCCCCGCTTCTATCTCTCTTTTCTCATGTTGTCCTCTCTCCCTCTCTCTCTCTCTATCTCCACCTTTCTCTCTCTATGTATTTCTTCTTACATCCCTCTCTCCCCCCCTCCAACTCAATCTCCCTTTTCCTCCCTCTTTCAACTCTCTCACATCCTCTCTCTTCCTTCCTCTCTCTCCCTTTCTCTCCCACCTCTCTCTCTCTCTCTCTCTCTCTCTCTCTCTCCCTCTTCGCCCTCCGAATATATTAGTATATCCCTCCCTCTCTCCTTCTTTCCCCCTTCTCTCCATCACTCCTTATTTGTCTCTTTATCCTGCTCCCAAACATACACACTCTATCTCAATATCTCCCTTGTCACTCCCTATATTTCTCCACTTATATTTCTCTATTTCTTTCTTCTTCCCTCCTTCTCTCCCCCTCCAAATCCATATCTCTATCCATCCCTCTCTCTTCCTCTCTCTCAAGTCCTCTCTCTTCCTTTCTCTCCTACCCCCCCTCTCTCTTCCCCCTTCACTCTCCCCCTCTCTCTAAATTCCGCTCTCTCTCTCTCTTCCCTCCAATCCTCTCTCTTCCCCCATTACTCTTTCTTTCTCTCTCTCTCTACCCTCCACCATCTCTCTCTCTCTCTCTCCAACTATGTTACTATATCCCTCCTCTCCTTCTCTCCCCCCTTCTCTCCAATTCTCCTTCTTTATCTCTTTATATCACCCCTAAACATACACACTATCTTGTTCTCTCTCCCTTGTCACTTCCTCCTTATCTCCACTTCTCACTCTCTATGTCTGTGACAACTGGATTAGTTTTCCAAAACTATTTCTATTTCTGTTTTGAATAAAGAAATTAATTATGGAATGTTTTCCATAAAGACTGATGATAAAGTATTCCAAGATCCCAGAGTAGTTGGGAAAAATTAGTTAAAACAATTACCTTTTCCTCTGAGGATAAAACATACATCCCAGTGAGGAAAAGGGGTTATGTGACTGGGGGAAAAAGTCAGAAGGTTAAAGGAAGAGAGTCAATACAGAGCTGGTTGGAGCTAGTGGAAAATCAGCAAACCTGACTTCTGAAAAGAAAAGAATACTAGACTGGAGGTCTTGAGGTCTCAACCATAATTACTACTAAATAAGCCCTACCCTGGTGTGGAGCACGGGGGGATACGAGGACATAATAGCCTCTCTCACGGTAGGGAGGACATCATCAGAAGTTCTAAAGTGAGATAAGTAACTGGTCTACTTGAAAGTAAGGACTATTAAACTGTCTATGATTTACTAGTTAAAAAAATAGATGTTTATGTAAATAATGAACAAGAAACTAAATTTAGAAGTAGTAATTGTGTTCACCAATTCTTATCTTGATATAAAAATTTATATGCAGGTAATAACAGGAAAAATATGCATGTTGATTTATATATTTATATATGTGGAAAATGGAATTATTAGTAACTTGTTAGCACATATTTAATTCTATACTTCATTATTTCGAGATAGGGTAACACCCTTTTGTATAAAAAACGACTGTTTAAAGAGTATAAATAGAAGAAAACACCGATATAACTACATAGTTCGTAATAATGTAAAAACTCTTAGTTTAGTCCAGAGTATATACTCTGGACAGAACAAGTCGTCTCAATAAGATTTCTTATGCTATATAAAGACTTAGGGTTACAGAAGTAACACAAAAAGCTTGATGGTCCGGACATCAACCTACACAGTTAACTGGAACATAGAAATTCTTCCAATAGAAAAAGAGTAAATTAATCAATATCAGTTTCTCATAGCATTTACAGTTATATTTCTGACATAATAATATATGACCAATATAATTGAATTTTTACTAGTTTATGAGTACAAGCTATGAAAGAATTAGACTCTGCACAAATTATATTATTGAAAAGAAGAAAATCATAGCATGCAAGAGGAAAATCATAGCAAGTTTTAGCTAAAAATTAATAGACTAAAATTCCGTACATGTACTGAGAAATAGAAATAGATATAATTGTCTAATACGAATTGATTCTACGAATATATATATATATATATATATATATATATATATATATATATATATATATATATATATATATATATATATATATAATTTGATAGAGAGGATGCGCTTCGGGCTACGTATGGGGAAAGAAAATTATTAGACTAGCTTCTTAACATAAAGAATATTTTTATACAAAAATATGCTTCTCAGGCCAAGAAATGCATCTCTGGGATTGGCCTGAGAGTCTTTTACATATAGCTAAAAAATAAATTCTGAAATGGAAAAGATTATAACATTAAAATATCCTTTAAAAAGGATGATGCCCAATGTGTTACACCAGAAAATAAATTTAGGACATAACTATTAAAGCATTAACAAGAACTAGTGTTACGAATCTCAGAAGCTAGTTCCAGAGAGTAGAAAGGGGGTTTTGCTTTTAAATTCAACAACCAGGTTGAACGAGGACCCCTGTACCTGTGCCAGTGAAGAGGACAGTCATTAAGAAGACATAATAGCGACTGACATGAAAGATTAGGTACGGTAAGAACCATAGCCATACTTGCAAATAAAACCCACATGGAAGCTTAGGGTTTACATTTTAACAAAGTCTCAACCAACAAGAAAACAAGGAAATAATAACGACTAAGGTGGGGGATTTGCATATTTTACCTCAGCCATAAAATTAGAGGGAGGCTCGGTGTTGTAACTCCGTGCAACAATACAATGTGAAAATGTAAATATTAAACTGCATAATTGACAAAGGATCAAGATTGTAACTATTAAAGCATAATAAAAGGTGCTAATTAAGCTCACCTAGGGAATGCTGGTACCGAGATGTCGAGGAAATCTCTGACGAATGAAATCCTGGAACCCTCATCATGATCTTTACACTACCTCAGATCTTCAAACATAATAACCCGACGAGTTTACCATGAACAAACGAATGAAGAGAAAGTTAGGAAAGAAAAGGTTGAGGATTACGATTAAATTTAGAGTTACAAGAAAACGCAGAGAAATCCGGTGGACAGACTGTGCATTTATCTTCTAAATGTTTTAAATTAGAGGGATTCATTGAATTACCTAAGTATAATTCTGTCGAGAATACAAATATCGCTGAGGGTGTGAGAAAAGTAAAGAAAATTGTAGTAATAACGACATAGGAGTTGTAGAGAAAATGACTACCGCCGCATGAGGAAAGAATGAAATAAGTGGTAAGGTTTGGAAGGGTGGTCAATACACTAACCCAAAACCAATAAACCTCCACCATTGATTCCTTACCGTAGATACAACATGAGTAAGGGATGACATATGTCCAATTATTTTAATTAATCCAAGGCAAGTGGAGTGGGAAAGATGCGTGTGGTACAACGCATCTATTCCAACCATAAATCATTTAAATCCTGTCAAAGTTTTGTTAATAATTCCAAATCAAAACTATAATCAATGTACTAGTAAAGATCAGTGTAATAAATTTGATAGATCATGACTGACAGGCCCATAGAATTACCTTATAATATGAACATTTTATTAATCGTAGGATAAGGTCAAATAAGTAATGCATCAGCTGGTGAGCCATTGTCATATGTATATAGTTATAGATAGAGTTATAAGGATTAAGTGCATTATTTTTTTATGGAATTTCGATAAGTATTTTTAGCATAAAGTATTATAGTTATAATTACAATTTATATGTGGGGTTTAATAACTATAATAAAACACCTAAGATAGCCAGGATACATGGTAACAAAGGTTAATTTTTTTTTTTAATTTTTTTAATTTTTATATGTATATAGTTGTTACAAGTGGTATCAGAGTCGTGTCCATATGTTGGGACCCAAATGGTTCACCTGAATAATAATTGCTGCGTGTAAATTGTGCACAGAAAGTAGAAAGGACATAATGAGAAGGGGATCGACGGATCAAGTACCCTAAAATGCGGGGGAACCTCCAACCCAAACCAATCTTGAAATGAATCCGGAAATGTCGATACAACTAAGTGTAGACCAACACCAACAGACTAGTAGATTACTGGAGGAACAATAGCATAAAGCGAGTATACTGCTGAGTACAGTGCAGAAGCTACAATAAGAAATGGTCCAAGTAAGGATTGATAATGAAATACCGATGCAAGAATAGAGAGGATACTCAAAAGCATTTTCGACAGGAAGAATCAAGGAATAGTGCAACCCAGTCCTGAAAGGGACACATAGGGAGAAAATGAACAACAATGACAAACTAATGACAAAAATAATGACAAACCAGAAGGGAGTCATTCACAACGAAGAAATAAAAAAAAAAATTATAATGAAGCTAAATCTGGTAATGTTCCCGATCAGTAAGAAATAAAGAAACAAAAAGTGGAACTATAGGGTGAGTTCCGAAAAATCAAACATCACACTTTTGATGGAGAGGGTGAAGAAGTGGTTGAGGCTTGGTTAATTAATGTGAACAAGTACTTTTAGGTCTATTAATATAGCAACAACCTCAAAGCTTGTTTTGTTATTTATTAGTTGAGGGAGAAAGCTACTTTATGGTGGGAGGAAGTAAAAAATGTTCGAAGTATTGAAGACCAGAACGTGACATGGGACGAGTTCTAGCAATATTTCAAGGATAAGTATTTAATGGAATGTTTCCATGATGAAAAATATCATGAATTCCATGATTTAAGACTGGGATAGATGATAATGGATGAATTCATAACTAAGTTCACATCCTTATTAAGATATGTGCCTTACCTGAGAGACGAGAATGCTAGAGTTTAACGATTTTTGAGCAGTCTACCTGCTCACATGAAGGAAAGAATTGAATTCGTGAATCCGAAGACAATGGAGAGGAAATTCAAAAATCATGAATGTGTTATCAACAGTCTAAGGTGAAAGGAGAAATAGGCAGAAACTGATCGCCAAAGGAAGGACAAAAAAGTAATTCAAATTGTAAAAAATAACATGTGTAGTAATTTTAAAAATTTTGCAAGAAATTTAGTAAGTAAGCAGTTTGGGAGAAATGACTAGAGAAAAAAATGGCCAAAAGAAGAATGACCCACGGAGGCCTCTAGTAAGCCAGAACATGGAAAATACCAAAAACCTCTCCTACAATGCTGGGGATGCGGTGAGGCATATTATTACATGAACTGCCCTCAGCGTGGGAGAAATGAAACAACAACTAACCTGCAAGAAGCCTCTACGGTGGTGGATGCGGCTCGAAATATACCCAGAATTAATGCACCTCTGGAAGACCAGCAAGCAGACTACCAACCGACAATGATAGAACTAGAAGGTAAGTTATTTTCACGAATTGTTTCTATTTTGGTTGAACCTGGTGTCAGTTTAAGTTATGTAAACCCCTTAATAGTAGAAAATTGTAACTTACAAAGCCAAAAATTCAAAAACCCCTGGCTGGTACAGCTAGCTACTGAAGCAAAGAGAAGAGTTAGTGCCAAGGTTCCAAACTATTCTTTGGAAATTGGAAACCAGCTGTTACATGTAGAACTGAATATTCTACCTTTGGGTTCCTATGACATACTATTGGGTATGGACTAGTTAGAAAGGCATTGGTCTCTGGTAGACTGTAAGGAGAAGATCATATACTTCAGAGCTGAATATGGGACACGCCAAGAATTGCAAGGAATTCATAAACCTTTACAATTACGTTCCATCACAACATCTCAGTTGAGTAAATGCATCAGAAAAGGATGCCAGATTTATGCCATCCAAGTGGGATTTTCTAACTCTAAGGAAAATACCTCTATGCTGGAAAATATACCAGTAGTATAGGAATTCATGGATGTATTTGCAGAAAAAGTACCAGGTTTACCTTTCAAAAGATACATTGATTTCACTATCAAATTAATGCCCAGTACAACACCAATTTCAAGAGCACCATATCTGATGAGTGTACCTAAGTTAACAGAATTGAAAATGCAACTACAAGAACTATTGGATAAGGGGTATATTTCACCAAGTGTATCCCCTTGGGGAGCATCGGTGTTGTTCGTAAAGAAGAAGGATCGAACCATGTGAATGTGCATCGATTACAGGCAACTCAATAAATTGACAATCAAGAATAAATACCCGCTGCCACGTATAGATGATCTGTTTCATCAAGTGAAGGGAGAGGCTGTATTTTCAAAGATAGAATTAAGGTTTGGATATCACCAGATCCGAATTAAAGATGAGGAAATTTACAAAACAAAATTTCGCACCCGATATGGGAATTATGAGTTTGTGGTACTACCATTTGGTTTAACCAGTGCGCCAACAACATTCATGAGTCTGATGCATGGCATATTTCATCCCTTTTTGGACAAGTTCATTCTTATATTTATTGACGACATATTGATTTATTCAAGAACCATGGAAGAGCACAAGGAACATTTAAGGCAAGTGTTGGATATGTTGAGAAAACATCAGTTGTATGCTAAGTTTAACAAATATGACTTTTTCAAAGAAAAAATACAATACTTAGGCCATGTCATTTCTACTAAAGGTATAGCAGTAGATCCTGAGAAAATAAATACTATCATGGAATGGTGAATACCCCAGAACTTAGCAGATATCCATTTTTTAATGGGATTGGTTGGAAATTATAGAATTTTCATCAAAGGATTCTCGAAGATTTCCTTTCCTATTATATCTCTGTAGAGGAATGGGAAGGTGTTAAATGGACCAGTGAATGTCAGGCTAGTTTTGAATTGTTGAAACACTTGCTGACTACTGCCCAGTGTTGAGGGTAGCTGACCCCAACAAGGAATTTGAAGTATGCGCTGATGCTTGTAAGGAAGGAGTAGGAGCCATATTATGTCAAGAGGGAAGGGTTGTTTCCTATGAGTCAAGAAAATTAAAGGAGCAAGAACAATGATATTCTACTTATGATTTGGAGCTGACAGCAATAGTGCACGCACTTAGGGTGTGGAGGCTTTACTTATTAGGAAAGATATCTATGCTGAATACATATCACAATAGTTTAAAGAACTATTTTAAACAAGATGATTTAAACGCTCACCAGGCAAAGTGGAATGTGTTTTTAAGTTAATTTGATTTTGACATTCAACATGTTAAAGGCAAGGAAAATTGTGTGGCTGACACCTTTAGCAGAAAACTGTATTGTGTGTATGAACTCTACTTTAATCAAGTAGAATTTAAATTTCAGGATCATACAAAAGAAGAAGCTGAGAAATATCCTGAATACCAATTCCTATGGTAGCAAGCAAAGAAAGCATAAAAACAGGAAAAATCATCGGATTGTGGGATTAGCAAAGACCAAATTTTAACTTTGAAAGGAAGACTATATATTCTAAATCAAATAAGTTTGAAAGAGATGATATTGGATGATTATCATCGCAGTAATTATTCTGGACACCCGAGATACCAGAAAATGCTGACATCAATCAGAAAGTTTATTTTTAGCTCGGTATGCAGAAGAATATTGTTGAATATTTAAACAGATGTCTAGAATGTCAACTGGTTAAGGTGGAGCACAACATCCAACAAGATTGTTACAACCCATAATTGTACCTGAATGGAAATAGGAGGTTATGTCATTATATTTTATTACTGGTCTACCAAGAGAAAAAAGGCATAATGATTCCGTAATGGTGGTGCTTGATAGACTGAGAAAGGAAGCTCACTTTATACTTGTGCAACCCACTTACAAAATGGCACAGATTACAGATATTTTCATGAGAGAATTTTTTAGGTTGCATTGAATCCCAAAAGAAATCATCTCGGATCGGGATGTAAAGTTCACTTTAGCCTTTTGGAAGGCACTATTTACTAGATTGGGAACATAAGTTAATCTCAACACTGCTTATCATCCATAGACGGATGGACAAATTGAGCGAGTAAATCAAATACTGGAAGACATGTTGTGCATGTATGTAATGCAACAACCTACAAAATGGGAATATTATCTACATCTGGTGGAATTTACGTACAATAATGGTTACCAAGATTCTCTTAAAATGAGTCCATTCGACGTCTTATATGGGAGACAGTGTCGAACTCCCATTAACTGGAGAAGTCCAAAAACAAAATTGATGCTTGGCCTAGATATGTTGGCTGAGATGGAATTGGAAGTAAGGAAAATTAGACAGAACCTAAAAGCTACTCAAGATTGAAAGAAGGTTCATGCTGATAAAAAGAGAACCTATCGGGAATTTGAAGTGGGTTATCATGTCTATGTGAGAATCAAACCAAAGAAAAGCACTCTAAATTGGATTTCATGTGCCAAGTTGGCTCCCAGGCCTTGTGAACCTTTCCAAACCTTGGAAAGAGTAGGACCTATGGCCTATCGATTGGCATTACCCAGTAATATATGGGTGCACAATATGTTTCATGTATCAATACTAAAATGATATGTGCATGATTTGAGGCATGTAATACATTGGAAAAACATTCAGGTATGATAATATTGAATACAAAATCTCTAAAAGGAATGAATTTTATGATTATTAAATTAAGTCCTTGCTGAATGCAGGTCGAACTGAACGTCAAATTTCTGGTAGAACGTCAACATATTCTTGATCAGAGTGAAATCACGTTCCGAAGGTGAGCCATCACCCAAGTTAAAGTGCAATGGAAGCATTTTGGCCTGGAGGAGGCTATAAGGGAAGACGAAGAATTTGTGCGTGAGGCATACCCAGAGCTATTTGATGACTAGGAATATAACATCGAGGATGATGTTAGCTTCCATAGGGGGAAGATTTGATAGCTGGATCAGTTTTCCAAAACGATTTCTATTAATTTTATTTATAAGAGGGTTATACATTCAATTTTTTTTAATGATATTAAAAGAATGAACATGGTTATTTATGTTTTGAATAAAGAAATTAATTATGGAATGTTTTTCATAAAGACTGATGATAAAGTATTCCAAGATCCCAGAGTAGTTGGGAAAAAGTAGTTAAAACAGTTACCTTTTCCTCTGAGGATAAAAGGTACATCCCAATGAGGAAAAGGGGTTCTGTGACTGGGGAAAATCGTTAGAAGGTTGAAGGGGGAGAGTCAATCCAGAGTGGGTTGGAACCAGTGGAAACTTAGCAACCCTAAATTCTAGAAAGAAAAGAAGACTGGACTAGAGGTCTTGAGGTCTTAACCAGAAGTACTGCTAAATAATCAAGTACTGCTAAATAAGCCCTACTCTGGTGTGGAGCATGTGGGGAGATGAGGGCATAATAGCCTCTCTCAAGATAGGGAGGACATCATCAGAAGTTCTAAAGTGAGATAAGTAAATAGTCTACTTGAAAGTAAGGACTATGAAACTGTCTATGATTTTTTGGTTAAACAAATGGATGTTTCTGTAAATAATGAACAAGAAATTAAATTCATAAGTAGTAATTGTGTTCACCAATTCTTATCTTAATATAAAAATTTATATGCACGTAATAACGAGAAAAATATGCTTGCTGATTTATATATTTATATATGTGGAAAATGGAATTATTAGTAACCTGTTAGTACATTTTTAATTCTATAATTCATTATTTAGAGATAGGGTAACACCGTTTTGTATAAAAGAAGGCTGTTTGAAGAGTATAAATAGAAGAAAACACCGATACAACTATAGAATTTGTAATAATGTAGAAACTATTAGTTTAGTCTAGAGTAGATACTATGGACAGAGTAGATACTATGGACAAATCAGGTTGTCTCAATAAGATATCTAATGCTATACACGGACTAAGGGTTACATAAGTAACCCAGAAAACTTGATGGTCATGACATCATCCTACATAGTTAACTGGAACATATAAATTCTACCAATAGAAAAAGAGTAAAGTAATCAATATTAGTTTCTCATAGCATTTACAGTTCTATTCCTAACAGAACGATATATGACCAATATAATTGCATTTTTACTGGTTTATGAGTACAAGCTATGGAATAATCAAACTGTGCACAAATGATATTATTGAAAAGAAGAAAATCATAGCATGCAAGAGGAAGGAATCATAACAAGTATTAGATAACAATTAAAAGACTAAAATTACGTACATGTACTAAGAAACAAAAATAGATATAACTGTCTAATACCAAGTTTCAGAATCCTATATATATATATATATATATAAGTTACATTTAGATGCGACTAGGCTCTATGCTGAAAGAAAATTATCAGGTTAGCTTCTTAATAGAAAGGATATCTTGATACAAAAATACACTTGTCAAGAGAAGAAATTCATCTCTGGGATTGGCCCGAGAGTCTTTTGCATATAGAAAAAAAATAAATTCCGAAATGGATAATATTATAACATTAAAATATCATTTAAACAGGATGATGCCCAATGTATTACACCAGAAAAGAAATTCAGGACATAAATATTAAAGCATTAACAAGAACTGGTTCTACAAATCTTGGAAGCTAGTTCTAGAGAGAAATAAGGGGGTTTTTCATTTAAAGTCAACAACCAGGTTCGAGGACCCCTGTACCTATTCTAGTGAAGAGGACAACCGTTAAGAAGACAAAATAATGACCGTGATGCAAGATTAGCTAGGGTGAGAACCGTAGCCATACTTGCAAAGAAAACCCACAGGGAAGCTTAGGGTTTACATTTTAACAAAGCCTCAACCAACAAGAAAATAACAAAATAATAATGAATAAGACGAGGGATTTGCATATTTTACCTCAATCATGAAATCAGAGGGAGGCTCGGTGCCATAAATTTGTGCAACAATACAATGCGAAAATGTAAATATTAAACCACAAAATTGACAAAGAATAAAGACTATACCTATTAAAACGTAATAAAAGGTGCTAATTAAGCTCACCTGGGGAATGCTAGTACTGAGATTTCAATGAAATATCCGGTGAATGAAATCCTGGAACCCTCATGATTTGAATGGAATGTATTAGTTTTGCTGTGCTAAGTATCCAACCAATAGCTAAAATGTATGCATAAGGTTCTCTGAAGTTTGCAGGTGAAACAAATGGTTTTAAATTAGTTAAACATATTTATGTGTGAGTTTAAATCATGTAAATTTCTTATAAAACACTGTACACTAGTAAATAATAGAGAAATAAACATCACATGTAACAGTACTCAGCAAATTTGATGAAGTAGTTCACCCCTCCCGGGATACATCTGTTGGTCCAACTCCCAATGACATGTCCCTCATATCTTATTGCTAAAAAATGGGAAGTACATGTGAAATAAAGGCTCAAATGGCTGTGATATCTGTAAAAAAGACTTCAGAATGCTTGAATTAGTCAGGAATGACTATTCATTTGCAGAAAACAGTGAAAGGATGCTTAATACACTGACAACACCTTTGTGGCTCCTTCACCTTCCCTGAAGCTAAAAATGCACAAGATGACCTCTGATGGCTCTAAAATGTGTTCCAATGTGTTCAGAATGTCGAGAATACCTAAAATTTACTATCCATGCATCCAAATTGGTCAAAAATCCAATAAGTTATGGCCAAAACAAGAATTTTCCTAGTGTCCCTTAAAAAACT